>PVIY010053513.1:0-14651 GCA_004026745.1 Myrmecophaga tridactyla | reverse complement strand
AAAGAAAGAAAGAAAGAAAGAAAGAAAGAAAGAAAGAAAGAAAGAAAGAAAGAAAGAAAGAAAGAAAGAAAGAAAGAAAGAAAGAAAGAAAGAAAGAAAGAAAGAAAGAAAGAAAGAAAGAAAGAAAGAAAGAGGTAAAATCAAAAGCCTAATTGCACACCTGGAGGAATAAGAAAAAAGAATAAGAAACTAAAGCCAAAGCCCACAGAAGGATTGAAATAATAGAGATTAGAGCAGAAATACATGAAATTGAGAATAAAAAGTGAGAGAGAATTAACAAAACCAAAAGATCGTTCCTTGAGAAGATCAATACAATTGACAAATCCTCAGCTAGAGTGGCAATGAAAAAGAGAGAGAAGACACAAATAAATAAGTAAAAGAGGTGGGACATTACTATTAACATCACAGAAATAAAAAGAACCTTAAGAGGATACTATGAACAACTTTATGCCAAGAAATTAGAAAACTTAGAAGAAATTGACAAATTGCTAGGAAAATGCGAACAACTCAAACTAATCCTGGAAGAAATAGAAGATCTCAACTGGCTAATTATAAGTGAAGATACTGAATCATCAATCAAAAGCCTCCTGACAAGGAAAATCTCAGGACCAAATGGCATCGCAGGGGGATTCTACCAATCAATCTAAGAAGGATGAATACCATTCCTGCTCAAACTCTTCCAAAAATTTGAAGAGTGAACACTGCCTAACTCATCATATGAAGCCATGATCACCCTAGTACCAGAGCCAGACAAAGATACTACAAGAAAAGAAAATTACAGATCAATTTCTCTAATGAATATTATAGAGGCAAAAATTCTTAAGAAAATACCTGCAAAACAGCACAATAAAAGAATTGTACACCATTATCAAGTGGGTTTTATCCCAGGTATGCTAAGGTGATTCAACACAAGAAAATCAATTAATATAACACACCACATTAACAAATCAAAGAAGAAAAACCACAAGATCATCTTGATTGATATAGAATAGATATTTGACAAAATCTAGTATCATTTCTTGATATCAGCACTCAGAATAATAGGAATAGAAGGAAAGTCCCTTAACATGATAAAGGAAATATATATTTTTTAAAAATCACAGTTAGCATCATACTTAATGGTAAAAGGCTGAAAACTTTCCCTCTAAGATCTGGAACAAGACAAAGATGCCCACTGTCACCAATGTTATTCAACACTATTCTAGAAGTTCTGGCTAGAGCAATTAGGCAAGAAAAGGAAGCAAAAGGCATCCAAATTGGAATGGAAGAAGTAAACCTTTCATTATTTGTAGATGATATGATCTTGTACCTAGAAAGTCCTGAAAAATCTGTAACATATCTACCAGAGCTAATAAACTAGTTCAGCAAAATGGCAGGATACAAGATGAAGATGCAAATATCAGTAGTGTTTCTATACACTAGTGTGCTGCTTTGAAAGAAATATGTACCTTAGAAAAGCCATGATTTAATCCTGATCCAATCTGTGAGAGCAGCCATTTCTTTTAATCCCCTTTCATGATTGTAGGTTAGAATCTCTTGATTAGATTATCTCCATGGAAATGTGATTCACCCAATTGTGGATATTAACCTTTAATTGGAGGGAGATGTGATTCCACCCATTCCAAGTGGGCCTTCATTAGTTAACTTGAATCCTTTAAAAAGGGGAACCATTTTGGAAAAACCTAGAGATCCCAAGAGAGCAGAGCCAGGACAGAGCCATGAGAACCATGAGAGCCCTCGCAGTCATAGACCATTGGAGATGAAGAAGGAGAATGCCCCCAGGGGAGTTTCATGAAACAAAAAGCCTGGAAAGAAAGCTAGCAGATCTTGCCATGTTCACATGTGCCTTTCCAGTTGAGAGAGAAATCTTGAACTTCATCAATCTTTCTTGAGTGAAGGTTACCTCTTGTTGGGGCCTTAGATTGGACATTCTATAGACTTGCTTTAATTTGGACAATTTCACGGTCTTAGGACAGCAAATTTGCAACTTAATAAATTCTTCCTTTCAAAAGCCACTCTGTTTCTAGTATATTGCATTCCAGCAGCTAGCAAACTAGAACAACAAGGAATGAGCAATCTGAGGAAGAAATCAAGAAAAAATTTCCATTTATAATAGCAAATTAAAAAATCAAATATCTAGGAATAAATTTAACCAGGGATCTAAAGGACTTATGCATTGAAAACTACAAAGCATTGCTAAAAGAATTCAGAGATGACCTAAATAAATAAAAGGCCATTTCTTGCTCATACATTGGAAAACTAAATATTAACAAGATGTCAATTCTACCCAAACTGATTTATAGATTCAATGCAATTCAAATCAAAATCCAACAGCCTACTGCACAGAACTGAAAAAGCCAATTATGATATTTATTGGGAAGGGTAAGGGACCACAAATAACCAAAAACATCTTGAAAAAAGAAGAACAAAATTGTACTCCTCTTGCTTTCTGACTTTAAAATGCATTACCAAGCTACAGTGGTCAAAACAGTATGATACTGGTATACAGATAGATACACTGGCCAATGGAAATGAATTGAGAATTCAGAAATACAACCTCACATCTATGGCCAATTGATGTTTGGCAAGGCTGCCAAGTACAATCAACTTGGACAAAATGATGTCTTCATCAAATGGTGTTGGGAGAACTGGATATCCATATGTAAAAAATGAAAGAGGGACCGTATCTCACACCTTATACAAAAATTAATTCAAAATGGATCATAGACCTAAATATAAGCACTACAATCATAAAATTCCTAGAAGACAATGTTGGGAAGCATCTCTAAGATCCTGTGATAGGAGATGACCTCTTTTCTTTTAAAGCATTTTTTATTATGAAATATAACATATGCACAAAAAAGCAATAAATTTCAAAGTACATTTTAACAAGTTGTTATAGAACAGATTTCAGAGTTTAGGGTGTGTTACTGTTCCACAATTTTAGTTTTTTTCCTCAAGTTTCTCTAAGTCATTGGAAATATGTATATACTGATTCAGCAGCCGTATTCATTTGTTAAATGTTATCTTCTCTGTTATAATTCCTCCTCCTTTGATCCTTCTCCATATCTTTAGGGGTATTTGGGCTCTGCCCTTTCTAATTTTCTCATGTTGGAGAGCAGTGTCTATAATATAGGATAGTGGGATGAAATTAGTTGGTACTCTTGGAGAGGCTGGCCCTTCTGGGTTTCAGGATTTATCTTGTCTAGGAACATATCTGGAAATCATAGTGTCTGAAAAGTAATTTTAGTACATATAACATTCTTATAATCTCAGATAGAGGGCGAAGTGTTCCTTAGGGTTAACAGGAATGGTTTTGATTTGAGTTTGGCAAACAATGGTAATTGGTAGTATCTAGCTAAAGCTTGCATAAGAGTAGCCTGCAGAGTAGCCTCTCAACTCTATTTGAACTCAACTCTATATGAACAATACCTTATATTGTTACATTTCTTTTCCCCCTTTTGGTCAGGAAGGCATTGTGGATCACATGGTGCCAGGATCAGGCTCATCCCTGGGAGTCATGTCCCACAATGCCAGAGAATTTCACCCCAGGATGTCATGTCTCATGTAGCATGGCAGGTAATGACTTTACATGCACAGTTGGGCTTAGAGATACAGAGAGAAGCCAAGAGATTTTCTGAAGTAACTCTTAGGCATAACTATAGGTAGGCTTAGGTTCTCTGCTACTTAAATAAACTTCACAAAAGCAAACCTCAAGATCAAGATCTTAGCCTATTGACTTGGGGGTCTCTAATATTTGAGACAATATCAGGAATTATTCCTTCCATGTATTTTCTCCTGTCCCTCAAGTGACTTTGCCAATACCTTTTAATTAACTAAGCAACATATTCTTGGATGTATCCTCATTCCCATTCAGGACTTCATGTATTTGGGTTGTTTAAATGAGCTATACAGACAAGTTAAGTTAGATTATGTGCTACTGGAAACACAGGTCTTGGGCAATAAATCTCTCTTCCTTTGGTCTCATATAGTAGATTCTAAAAAAAGACAATGTCATCATCACCCCTGTATTCTGACTCACCTTAGTCCCAACCAGATCAGCTTCATTCTTATCTCTAATTGAAGCCTGATCTCTTTTCAAGTTTCTTTAATAGTTGTATATAGCAATGCTGACTTTCAGAGCTCCAGAACTCTGTTAAGTGTCACACAAGTAGCCAAAGTTCCAGGAGGTTACCAAGTTATACATATATAGCATAGCCTCTCAAAATCTAGAAATAACATTAATGGCTCTGGACTAAATGTGACTATTATAAAAGCTTACAGACTAGGCCCCAATTTTCTGATAGGTATTTTCTAAAAGAGACCATACAAGATTTGTTTTTTTGTTTCTGGTTTATTTTGCACCCATAATGTCCCAACATTCAGTCATCTCATTACATGTCTTATGACTTCATTCCTTTCTGTAGATGCCAAATATTCTATCATGTATACACCACAGTTCGCCATTCTCAGGCATTGTATCCTTCAGCCACCTCCATACACTGTGCATCAAGTATAATGTCCAAAGTCAATAATCCATGCATCACATTATTCTCACTTAGTTGTACAATCATCAACACTCTCATTTTTAGATCATTGTCATTGCTCCAAAGAGAAAAATAACCAGTAAACACATCCTCACCAAATAAAAAGTCCAAACCTTCCATTAACTTTTGTCCTTCTACCCCCCACCCCCAATTATTTACCCTGGTATTGCTGTGGTACCATTGATGTCCTCCTGTTAAATCTAGACCATGACATGCAATAATAGTCTTCCCCCTATACTCCTCTATTATTGATTCTTTGTACAACAGTCACACCTTTGAAGTAGTTCATGCAAGAGCTTATTTATATTTGTAGTGTTAATCGGTGGGATATATGGCTCTATACAACCCCTTCCATTCATGTTCACCTTCAATATGGCAATATTACTTATTGTGCTGATTTGAAAGGATGTATGTATGCTTGAAAAGCCATGTTTTAATCTAAATCCCATTTCAAAAAGGCACAATAATCTCTATTCAATACTGTACGTAATCAGATCATCTCCCTGGAGATGTAACCCAATCAAGAGTGGTTGTTAAACTGGATTAGGGAAGGCATGTCTCCAACCATTCAGGTGGGTCTTCATTGGTTTACTGGAGTAAACATTTTGGAGAATGAGCAATTCAGAGAGAGCAGAGAAGACTGACACAGCCACGAGAAGCAGAGAGTCCATCAGCCAATGCTTTAGAGATGAAGAAGGCAAACACCTCCCAGGAAGCTTCATGAAACAGGAAGCCAGAAGAGAAAACTAGCAGATGATACCATGCTCACATGTGTCCTTCCAGCCAAGTAAGAAACTGTGACTGCGTTTACCATGTGCCTTTTCACTTGAGAGAGAAACCCTGAACTTCATCGGCCTTCTTGAACCGAGGTATCTTTTCCTGGATGCCTTTGATTGGACATTTCTATTGACTTATTCTAATTGGGACATTTTCTCAGCCTTAGAAACCTAAACTAGCAACTTTTTAAATTCCTGTTTTTAAAAGTCATTTCATTTCTGGTATATTACATTCCAGCAGCTAGCAAACTAGAACACTTATAGACCCACTAATGAACTGTCTTCACTTCTGTCCATTCCCTACATTTAAATTCAGTCTCATTAGCTAACTGTTCATGCATCTCTAGCTTCTGTGTACTTTTGGGTCTCCTATATTCTATAAACCTCTGAGTTTACATTTACCAAGGTCATAACAGTGAAATAATACAGCACCTAACTTTTTGTGTCTGGCTTATTTTACTTAGCATTATGTCCTCAAGTTTCAGCCATATTGTCACGTGCTTCAGGACCTCATTTCATCTTACTGCTGTACATTTTGGTAATACCACATTTTGTTTATCCACTCATCTATTGATGGGCACTTGGATTGTTTCCATCTTTTGGCAATTGTGAATAATGATGCTATGAACATCAGTGTGCAGATGTCTGTTTGTGTCACTGCTTGCAGCTCTTCTAGGTATATACCAAGTAGCGGTATCACCGGGTATACTGGTTTGAAAAGATGTATGTACTCTAGAAAAGCCATGTTTTAATCCTAATCCCATTTTATAAATGCAGCCATTTCTTCTAATCCCTATTCAGTACTGTATGTTTGAAACTGTAATTAGATCATCTCCCTGGAGATGTGACTCAATCTAGAGTGGTTGTTAAACTGGATTAAGTGGAGACGTGTCTCTACCCATTCACATGGGTCTTGATTAGTTTACTGGAATCCTATAAAAAAGGAAACATTTTGGAGAATGAGAGGGATTCAGAGAGAGCAGAGAAGAATGACATAGCCATGAGAACTGGAGAGTCCACCAGCCAGTGACCTTTGGAGATGAAGAAGGAAAATACTTTCTGGGGAGCTTTGTGAAACAGGAAGCCAGGAGAGAAAGCTAGCAGATGACACCGTGTTCACCATGTACCTTTCCAGATGAGAGAGAAACCCTGATTGTGTTCGCCATATGCCTTCTCACTTGAGAGAGAAACCTTGAACTTCATCGGCCTTCTTGAACCAAGATATCTTTCCCTAGATGCCTTTGATTGGTCATTTCTATAGACTTTTTGCTTTAACTGGGACATTTTCTTGGCCTTAGAACTGTAAACTAGCAACTTATTAAATTCCCCTTCTGTTCTAGTTTGCTAGCTGCTGAAATGCAATATACCAGAAATGGAATGGCTTTTTAAAAGGGGAATTTAATAAGTTGCTAGTTTCAGTTCTAAGGCCAAGGAAATGTTCCAATTAAAACAAGTCTATAGAAATGTCCAATCTAAGGCATCCAGGAAAAGATATCTTAGTTCAAGAAGTCCAAAGAAGTTCAGGGTTTTTCTCTCAAGTGAGAAGGCACCTGGCAAACACAATCAGGTTCTCTCTTATCTGGAAAGGCACATGCAAACATGACGTCATCTGCTAGCTTTTTCTCCTGGCTTCCTGTTTCATGAAGCTCCCCAGGAGGCATTTTCCTTCTTCATCTCCAAAGGTCGCTGGCTAGTGGACTCTGCTTCTCATGGCTATGTCATTCTGCTCTGCTCTCTCTGAATCTCTTTCATGCTCCAAAATGTTTCTTCTTTTATAGGACTCCAGAAACTTATCAAGACCTACCCAAATGGGTGGAGACATGTCATCACCTAATCCACCTTAATAACCACTCTTGATTAAATCATATCTACAGGGAGATGATCTGATTACAGTTTCAAACATACAGTATTGAATAGGAATTATTCTGTCTTTATGAAATGGGATTTAGATTAAAACATGGCTTTTCTAGAGGACATACATCCTTTCAAACCAGCACATTCCATCCTCTGGACTCTAAAAAAGACATATAATATACAAAATACATTAATTTCATAACAAAGAAATCCTCAAACCATTTCAGTAGCAATACAAGCAAAATACAAAATTAGAAACAGTACAAACTCCTATCAAAGTTAGTTACAGGCATGGTCTGTTCTAAGGCAAGGTTCTCCTCTGGGTCTGGACCTATAAAAACTCAAAACAAATTATTCGCTGCCAACATACAAAGGAGGAACATTCATAGGATACATATGCCCATTTCCATAGGAGGAAGGAACACAGGGGTCACCGGACCCAAACAGTTTCGAAAACCTGCTGGGCAAAGTCTATTAGATTTCAAAGTCTGAGAATCATTCATCTACAGGGTTTTAGAAAGTGGAAGTCCCACCTTTCCAAAGGCCTATGCAGAAGCCTGCCTCTCTCTGAACACAACCTTGGGAGACATTGGAGAGACCAACTTTTTCTCAGCTCCATACTCTCCAAGCATTGGGGTCACACCCGGCCTCTCTGCCATCTCCAGGGCACATGCTCAACCCCTCCATGTGGTGGTAGCCAGGCTCTCCCCAAACCCAAGGAATGTGCTTCATGATCTCCAAGGCCTGAGGTGGCATGACTCTTCCACTGCAACTAAGTGGAAGGCCCATCCTCTGCCTTTGGGGCAAACTCGCCCTCTCCACGGGGTTGGGGGGGTCCACTTTCCTGACCTGAGGCTTCTTGACTTCAGACCTCAGCCTCCATGGTTTTGCCTCTGAAGTTATTTTTCCTCCAATGTGTCCCTTCACTGAACCCCCCAGTCCAGACTGGCAGCGACTCTGTTTATACCGCTCCAAAAAAACTCTTATCAGCTTTCTATGCAGTAGCCTTGGATCATGCCCATCAAACATAAGGAGTTTCCACAAATCCTTCCTGGATAACCCCATGTCCAATTCTGGCTTTCTTTGAAATGACTGACTGGTTTCACATTTGGCCAAGACCGCATGTGGGGCACTATTCTCTGGGGTCTTCCTTCTTGGAGGCCTAGAATTTTCCAGAACTTCAATTTCTGGTTTCTTTGTGCCCAAGAGTTCAGTTTTCAGCTTATCTCTTGAGGAGAAACCAGGCTGCACTTTCAACATTTAATTTGGAGATCTCTTCTGCTAAATATCCAAGTTCATGGCTTTTAAAATCTGCCTTCAAGCCAAAGCCACTAATCAATTTTGCCAGATTATCTGCTATTTTAAAACAAGGATCACCTTCTTTCCAGTCTGCAATAGCACACACCTCATTACTGTCTAGAGCCTGGTCAGAGGTATCTCTAGAGTCTACATTTTTACCAACAGTCTCTTCAAAGCATTCTAGGCCTTCTCTATCAAGCGCCTCACAACACATCCAGATTTTTCCCCTTACCTATTTAAAAAGCCATTCCAACATGTTTGGTATTTTCAAACTGCAGCAGCACCCCACCCTCCAGTACCAAAATCTGTTCTAGTTTGCTAGCTGCCAGAATGCAATATATCAGAAATGGAATGGTTTTTAAAAAAGGGAATTTAACAATAAGTTGCTAGTTTACTGTTCTAAGGCCAAGAAAATGTTCCAATTAAAACAAGTCTATAGAAATGTTCGATCTAAGGCATCCAGGAAAAGATATATTAGTTCAAGAAGTCCAATGAAGTTCAGAGTTTTTCTCTCAAGTAAGAAGGCACATGGCAAACACAGTCAGGGTTCTCTCTCATTTGGAAAGGCACATGCAAACACAGCATCATCTGCTGGCTTTCTCTCCTGGTTTCCTGTTTCATGAAGCTCCCCAGGAGGCATTTTCCTTCTTCATCTCCAAAGGTCGCTGGCTGGTGGACTCTGCTTCTCATGGCTATGTCATTCTGCTCTGCTCTCTCTGAATTTCTTTCATGCTCCAAAATGTTTCTTCTTTTACAGGACTCCAGAAACTTATCAAGACTCACCCATATGGATGGAGACATGTCATCACCTAATCCAGCTTAACAACCACTCTTGATTAAATCACATCTACAGGGAGATGATCTGATTACAATTTCAAACATACAGTATATATATATATATATATATATATGTTGTATATATGCAATAGGGATTATTCTGCCTTTATGAAATGAGATTTAGATTAAAACATGGCTTTTCTAGGGGACATACATCCTTTCAATCCAGCACACCCTTTTAAAAGACTTTCATTTCTGATATATCGCATTCTGGCAGCTAACAAACTGGAACATTGGATCATAGGGCAACTCAATGTTTAGTTTTCTAAGTAACCACCACACTATCTTCCATAGCAGCTGTACCATTATACATTCCCACCAGCCATGAATAAATGTTCTAATTTCTCTACATCCACTCTTACTTTTGTAGTTTCCTGTTTGTTAAACAGAGGCTTTCTTATAGGTGTGAGATGATATCTCATTGTAGTCTTTTTTTTCAATGTTCTTATATTATTATGCTACAGTCAGGTAGTATTGTGCTATCAATTTCTGAACTTTTACAATCAGTCCTGTTGCACAAACTATATTCCTTCAGCACCGATTGCCCAATCTTAACCCTATTTCTCTGTCCTGATAACCTGTGTTCTCCACTTCATTGTAGTCTTGATCTGCATTTCCCTTCTAGCTAGAAAATGAGCATCTCTTTATGTGCTTTGAGCCATCTGTATTTGCTCTTCAGAAAAATGTCTATTCATATTTCTTGCCCATTTTTAATTGTTCTTTTGTTGTTGAGTTGTATTATTTCTTTATGTATATAGGATATCAAACCTGTATCCAATGTGTAATTTCCAAATGTTTTCTCCCATTGAGTTGGCTGCACCTTCATCTTTTTGACAAAGTCCTTTGAGGCATAAAAGCATTTGATTTTGAGGCATTCCCATTATCTATTTTTTCTTTAGCTGCTTGTGCTTTGGGTGTAAAGTTTAGTAAAATTTACTAGGTCTTGAAGATGTTCCTCTATATTTTCTTCTAGGAGTTTATGGTGTTGGCTCCTCTATTTAGCTCTTTGATCTACTCTGAGTTAATTTTTGTATACGGTGTAAGGTAAAAGCCCTCTTTTGTTCTTTTGGTTATTGATACCCAGTTCTCCCTTGCCCACTTATTGAAAAGACTATTCTCTCCTAGTTCAGTAGATTTGTGGGCCTTGTCAGAGAACAACTGACAATAGATTTGGTGGTCTATCTCTGCAGGACAATGGTTTCTTAGACATCATGCCCAAAGCAAAAGTGATGAAAAATTTAGATAAATAGAATCTCCTCAAAATTAAAATCTTTTGCGTTTTAAAGGACTTTGTCAAGAAGGGGAAAGGCAGCTTACTGAATGGGACAAAATATTTGGAAACTACATATCTACATTTGATATGCAGAATATACAAAGAAATCTTACAATTCAACAATAGAAAGACAAACAACCCAACTTAAAAATGGGCAAAAAACAAAAACACGAATAGACATTTTTCAAAGGAGATATATAAATGATCAGTGAGCATGTGAAAAGATGCTGAGCATCACTAGCTATCAGGGAGATGCAAATCAAAACTACAATGAGGTATAATTTCACACTTACTAAAATGGCCACTATTGAAAAAGCAGACATCTACAAGTGTTGGAGAAGATGTTGGCAAATAGGAATACTCATTCACTGCTGGTGGGAATGGAAAATGGTGCAGCTGCTGTGGAAGGAAGTTTGGTAGTTCCTCCGGAAGCTAAGTATAGAATTGTCATATGATTTGGCAATCCCATACTGGGTATATACCCAGAAGAACTGAAAGCAGGAATTCAAACAGACATTTGAACTCCAGTGTTTATAGTGGCATTATTCACAGCTGCCAAAAGATGGAAGCAACCCAAGTGCCCATCAAACAATGAATGGATCAACAAAATGTGGTAGATACATAAGCAAGAATGAAGTCCTGATGCATGCGACAATACAGATGATCCTTGAAGATATTTGGTTGAGTGAAATAAGCCAGAAACAAAAGGAGAAATATTGTATGATCTCACTGACATGAACTAATTGTAATAAGCAAAATAATAGAGTTGGAATCTAGAATATATATTGCCAGGAGATAGAGTGGGTGTAGAGAATGGGGAACTGATGCATAATTTGTGTAGAATTTCTAATGAAGTTGATTGTAAATGTTTGGAAATGGATAATGTTGGTGGTAGCACATTATTGTGAGTGTAATTAAGAGCACTGAATTATGTATGTGACTCTGGTTGAAAAGGTAAATTTGCAGTCATGTATGTCACCTGAAGGGAACTCTGTTTTAGATGACTGTGGTTAATAGTGTAAATATAAGAAAGTTTTTTCATAAATTATAGCAAATGTACATCACTATTAATAGGTATTAATAATAATTGGGTGTATATTGGAAATGAGAAACATAATGCAAACTATAGATTACAGTTAACTGGTATGTTAACATTCTTTCATGGGTGGGCCACAGCGGCTCAGCAGGCAGAGTTTTTGCCTGCCATGCTGGAGACTCGGGTTCGATTCCCGGTGCCTGCCCATGTAATAAAAAAAGCAAAAAACAAACAACAAACTTTCTTTCCTCAAATAGAACAAAGGTACCACATCAATGCAAAGTGTTAACAATAGGGAGTACGTGGGAATGTTGTATTTTTTACATGACTTTTAAGTAAACCTACAGATTCTCTAATAAAAAAAATAATATTAATAAAAAAACATTAGGCTAAGTTAAAGAAACCAGACACAAGTATAGTATGATTCCATTTGTATAATATGTAAATATAAACAAATCTATAGAAACAGAATTAGATTGCTGGCTATGTAGGGATGGGAAAGTATAGAGGTATTGAGAAGTGTCGCCTAAGGAGTATGGGGGTTTCCTTTTGGAGTAATGTAAATGTTCTAAAATTGATTGTGGTGATAAATTTTTTGAATGGACTGTATCACATTTGAACATATCTCAACAAAACTGCTTTAACATAACTTGAAGCCATTCTCAGATACTGATTCAACTGTCTCTGCTCCTGTTTTTTCTTGCAGCTGAAGAGTTTTTTTTTTATCTTGTTTTGTTTTTTCAACTGGCAGGTTTTGATCACTCTCCACGTAACCTATTGAAATGACTAGAAAGTTGATCTCATTCACTTGTTCAAAAAGAGAGCGACATAGAGCAAGCTATCCATTCAGAAATTTTCACCAGGTGGATGTGGCCAGATAGTATCAGAAACAGTGTTGGACAGATGCCTGCAGACAGTGGCTCTATTTTGTGCAGGATGAATGCCTCTGGCCATGTCTATTT
Source organism: Myrmecophaga tridactyla (assembly GCA_004026745.1). Classification (NCBI taxonomy): domain Eukaryota; kingdom Metazoa; phylum Chordata; class Mammalia; order Pilosa; family Myrmecophagidae; genus Myrmecophaga; species Myrmecophaga tridactyla. Next base: position 2,067 of record PVIY010053513.1, on the reverse strand, counting down.
TTTCTATGTTGCTGACAAAAGTATTTTGCTCTGCTTTATGGAGTATGAGCATCATATCCTTAAGAGCAGTTAGTGATGTCAGTGCTCTTTGGTATAGTAAATCTCTAGTGTGAGATAATCTTAGTTAATGATCAGCGTAGAGCAGAGAGAGGTCATTTTTTTAGCGTTGCCATAAAGCCTGCATTTACTATGATGGAGTTGGAAGGAGGCAATCCCATTAACCTTTGTATTGTATTGATAAAATTATATACCCTCCTAAATATCAGGGATGGTAATGCTCCTCAAGTCTTTGCTGTTTTAACCATTCCCCCTAACATCTTGACTGGCTCAGGGCCATAGGATTTAGCCTCAGGAAATATAAGTTTGAGCCCAATCTTGGACATTTATTTTAAAAATGTGACTTTAGACAATTCTTAGCCTTTTAGAAGTTGTTTTTATCCATGGTTTCCCTTCTTTCCAAATGTAGTATATGGGGTTATATGCATGCTTTGTACATATTTTACAATTACCCAATACAACATTTACATCAAGAATGAAAAATATTGCTTAAAGCATATGTATGGAAGTGGGTTCTAATAATACCCTATTTCTATACAAGAAATATAACTGGTAAATGAATTGAAGAAGAGAAAGAATACAAAAACACTTGACAAATGTGAGCTAATGTTATCACTCTATATGCACAACAGACTGAAGTTCTTTTCCTTGATGTCTTAAAACCATTGCATGTGGATGTTACAGGGCTAAATAAGAAGTAGGATGGGAGGAGCAGCATTGGTCTGTTTTGCCTTGTGTAGGCTAATTCAAGATGACACAGAGTAATGGCAAACAAGGTTTCCCAGGGCATGTTGAGAGATGTAAAGGAAGTGGCAACTTGGATACCCCTGCAAGGTGCACTGCACAATGGACAATGCCATTTGGCTATCACCTAGGAAACAAGAAGTGGCTGCCCTGTTGACTTATACAAACATGCTGAGGGTCTGATAGATCATCTCTGCAACATAAGATGTGGAAGAGGTTCTTGGACTGATTCCTCAGGCCCTTCTCCAATATAAATCTGGGAAAATTTTCACCTCTTACAAAGGCTATTAATACAGAGTTATACTTTGAAAACTTTAAAGGTTACAATGCCTACAGAAAAGAAATAGAATGGAGAAATGAGGTCAATTAGCAGAAACCCTGCTTCTTAACTGGCATGCCTGTGAATTGTCTCAAAGGTGGCAATGCATCTGAAATGCTTTCTTAGTCTAGGTTAATTCCTCCTTTTTGTAACTAAAAAGAACAGTGACAATAGTACTGTATCCTAGGTCACATTCCTCACCATCAGAATTAATTAATCCTGTGAATTAATTAATATGAGGGTCATTTTAGCTATATTTATCCCATCTTTCAAGGTTCATTTCAAGCCCCATCACTCCACCAAAGGTTTCCCTGACTGTTGCAGGTTTCTGTGATATCCTGCTTCTCTCTTATTTATTATCTGAGACACACAGCTTAGGGTGTATTCTAAACTGCTTCTTACTATTCCTTCTGTCCCCATTTACGGCATAAATTCTTTGAGGGTATGGATTTTGTTTCATAGCTCTTTCCGTATCCTACCAGTATCCCAACACAATTCTGAAAATAGTGCTTAATAAATGCATGTTGATTAATGAATACATCTTGAATTGCCTTTAAGGCATCATTCACACTTTCTCTCACCTTAGGGTGAGGGCGATTTTTTTGCCTCAGGATAAATGCCAAGGTCCTCTAACCTTCTTTACCTTTTTTTTTTTTAATCTGAAAAATGAATCCTGTAGAAAAGGGTCTCTGAGAATATTCAAAACATTCAAAAATTAACATTTTCCTCTACTGTTCTAGTTTGCTAGCTGCCAGAATGCAACACACCAGAGACGGATTGGCTTTTAATAAAAGGGGATTTATTTTGTTGGTTCTTCAGAGGAAAGGCAGCTAACTTTCCACTGAGGCTCTTTCTTACATGGAAGGCACAGGATGGTCTCTGCTGGTCTTCTCTCCAGGCCCTTGGGTTCCAACAACTTTCCCCGGGGTGACTTCTTTCTCCATCTC
>PVIY010053512.1:0-14652 GCA_004026745.1 Myrmecophaga tridactyla | reverse complement strand
TTTTTTTTCTCTATTATCATTTTATTTCTTTTTCTGTTGTCTTTTTATTTCTTTTTCTAAATCGATGCAAATGTTCTAAGAAATGATGAATATGCAACTATGTGATAATATTAAGAATTACTGATTGTATATGTAGAATGGAATGATATCTTAATGTTTTTTTGTTAATTTTTTTAATTAATAAAAAAGTTAAAAAAAATGAATAATAGGGGGAACAAACGTTAAAATAAATTTAGATTGAAATGCTAGCAATCAATGAAAGGGAGGGGTAAGGGGTAATGGTATGCATGAATTTTTTTCTGTTTTCTTTTTATTTCTTTTTTGGAATAGATGCAAATATTCCAAGAAATGGTTATGATGATGAATATGCAACTATGTGATGATATTGTGAATTACTGATTATATGTGTAGAACGGAATGATCAAAAGTTAAGAATGTTTGCACTTGCTTGGTGTTTTTTTGGTATTAAAAAAATTAATTAAAAAAATATATATCTAAGCCATAACCCTATCACAGCTGCAGCTGGATCATCAACCATAGAGTTACAGGTTTACATATGCTCTCACCGAAATGTCTATGACATTACAGTATTTATTTTGAGAATATTTTTCATGTTGATATTTTAACACACACAAATCCATCCACATACCACTTTTACTATCAAAGTAGTTGTTAAACAAATCTCTAGACTCAAAATACAGAAGACGGTTTTTAATTAAGGTTAGATTTTTATATTATTATTATTTCTTAAGTGAAAATCTTACATCTGAGGTGAAAAACTAACAGGAATGTGCTGACTTAATCCATAAATCTTCATTTATTCATGAAAAACAATTTCTGGCATAAAACATTTTTAAATTACTACCCTGGACAATGACAATTAAGCTGACCTGATCTGTAAATTACAGAATAGATTAAAAGATTTGCATAAGCAATTTGGAGATTCACTTATGTCTCAGCAAAATCTCTAGAGGTAGGTGATTTTCGGGCTATTTCAGTGGCTCAATGACACCATCACAGGGTCAGATTTTCCATTTTTTGCTCTGCCAGCCTCAGTAGTTGGCACCCAACCCTCATGACTGCAAGACAGTTTACAGCAGCCACAAACAACACATCCTTCACAGGAGGGAGGGAATAGTTGTCTCCCCGTATCTCTCTTTTTTAATCAGGGAGGAATATCATTACCAGAAGCTTCCTTCTGATTTTCCACCAAGTCATAAAGACCAGAATGATATCACACACCTACTTCTAAACCAATATGTAGCAATTGAGAATAGCATTGCCCTGATTGGGTGGGAAATCTTTGTTTCCCTCCTCTGGCTGGGCAAAGTGCATCATGATGCCCAAACAAAAATGCAGTTCTGTTAGCAAGAAAAAAGCAGTTGGCAATCAAGACTAAGTTCCATATATAACTAAAGGATAATAGCATCTACTATTGGCCCAAGCACCCCACTTTGTATGCATTATCTCATTTAATTCTCACTAAAGAATTATTATTATCCCCATTTTCCAGATGAGGAAACTGAGGCATAGGGTGGTCATGCAGCTTCTCCAAGGTGACAGAGATAGATTTAAATCCAGACAGTCAAACCCCAGAGCCAATAATGACCTGACTTGGACAGCTACAAAAATTTAAGAATTGGACGGTGCAACAGTGGCTCAGTGGCAGAATTCTCGCCTGCCAAGCCGGAGACCCGGGTTCAACTCCCAGACCCTGCCCATGCAAATTTAAGAATAGAAAAGACTACCGAAGTGGCTACAGAATTCATTTAGGTAGGTAAACTAGTAAAAGGAGAAGCTCTTCAAATTTCAAATAAAAACATTTCATTTTATCCATCTTCACAAAATTGCTCCAGATACAAGTTAAGCTTTTCAATGTTCTTCTTAAAATATTTTCAATTATTGCCAAAATATTTTTTAAATGTTTTTAAGGTCACATGTACTGCCAATACTATAATAAAATTATTTCTCCATGATCTTTTACATATTTTATTATAAAATCTGTATGTACATTTTACTATGCTTTCTCCTAAATCTTTTTCTTTGTTTCCACAATCTTCCTGATTATAATTTTGAATAGCTGCAAAGTATTTTGTATTTTATTTATCCACTGTTGGTCATCTCAATTCTTTCTCACTTTTTATCATCAGAAATAGCAATAAAATATCTTTGTTCTCCTAGCTTTCTTTTTTCTTTAGAATAAATTCCAAGTGGTGGGATTACTGGGTCAAAGGGTCTGAACATATGTATGACTTTTTACATCCACTGCCAAGGCATTTTGCAAAAGAACTGAGCTAAATCACATTGCTAACAGAAATATAAGAATACACCCATTTTCTGTGGTCACATCAGCTTTGTTTTATTTATATTTGCATCAGTCTAATAGCTGTAAAAGGATTTCTTTTTCCTTTTTTTTTACTTACTTTTCTTTGATTTGAAGCAGGACATTTTTCTATAGGCATGTTTGCAAGTATTTCCTCCTGTGAAAACTCTGTTCCCACTCTTTGCCCATTAATCTTTTGGGTCTCAGTGCTGTTATGATTCACATATTTCAAAACAAAGTTGGCTTATTTCATTTCTACAAACTGCGTGCAGACTAAATGACTGGTTCATCTAGACTTACATTGGGCAGGCCCAAATTCCAATTCTTTCCCCAGCCCTAGTAGATTTCAACAACTGAGGCATACGTGTTGATTTTAGCTATTAGAAAATGAACAAGAATATCTCCATTGCTTAATTTTTTTTCAAAAAATATATTAGGATCACAGTGCTCAAAATTTTGAGAGTAATATTAATATTTATACATCAGTCCTTGTTTTCATGGGCAACTACACACTGTAAATAAAGGCTTATTATTTACAATGGGATAAGGGCCATTATAAGATTTTGTGTTTTTATCCTGAAATTGCTAGGTAGGTGCAAAATCAGAAGAAAAAGCAATATGTTTGGTTTTTTTGGTTTGTTTGTTTTCGCTTAAATAGAAAAAAATTTCTCAAAACAACATATACAATAAAGTTATTCAATCTAGCAAAATAGAAAAGGCGCAAGGCACATTGTTGTACACGCTTTTTTAGACTCTGCCATTTTACCTCTTATCTGCTTCTGTTATCTAAATATTTATTCCCAAACCAGAATCCCTGAGAAGGCTTTTTGAAAATACAGATTCCCTCTCCCCATCCTAGGTCTAACAACCCAAAAATCTTTGGGGTATCAGATTGAGAATCTATCCTTTTAAAACATTCCCCAAGTTTTTAAATATTTTAGCTGCAAAATTCTCATTTTAAACTAGACCTTAAGAAGAACCATAAGCCTGCTAATTCTACTGAGCTTTTAATGTTGCAAAGCAAACAATCTGTACTTACTTCCATAGTACTTTGAAAGGAACTCTTAAAGGAAGACAATTTACGCTCTTAATTAATCTTTTCCCTAAGAAAAAGCAGAGACCAGAGACAAACATTTTTGACTTCGTAAAGGATCTGACTGCTTAGGGGCTTTTTGCAAGCTGCCTGTAAAGCAAAGAAAGGCCCAAGATACAGATTTAAGTGACATCCAGATCAATAGCTACTGGCACCCCTAATTTGTCCTCAGGGTGCCCCCTGAAGGAAAATAATTAGGAATTCTTAGTCCTACTTCAAAGGTTTTGTTTGTTTGCTTAGTGGGTGGTGGTGGTGGTTTGTTTTAGAAAAATAACATTCGAAGATGACCAAAATAATAACTCCTGTATAAGGATGGTACAACCATGACCAATTTTCTTTTTTCAAAATGTTCTTCAATGTTTTAGGGGAAGTTATTTTTAAGCTCCGGGGGAAATTTTTTTTCTGTTTTGTTTTAAATTAGAGAAGTTGTAGGTTTACAGAAAAATCATGCAGAAGATACAGTGCTCCCCTATATTCCACCCAATCCAGAAGAAATCGAAAGGGCGCATCATTAAAAAAAAAAAAAAAACACCTTGGGTGCTATTCCTAATTCATCTATTGGTTGCTTTTTAATTTTCTTCATTGTTAGACACCATTAGAATCTTAATTTAAGACGTCAGTAAACACAGTAGTAGTTTATTAATTTATTCAAATGGTGTAGATTTCTGCATTATTTTACTAATATGAAATATCTGCATATTTATTCCACAAATGTGTAAAATATGAATGTATATATTTATATATATACAAAATGAGAAACCTGGAAGAACTCAAAAACCAGAAGGCTATTAATACAGAAGCCTCCATGAGTTAATTTTTTACTAACTCTCTAGGGTATTTCTATGCAGGGGTTTAAATTACAGAAAAGATTTCAGCTGAGACCTCAACAGGGTGGAGAAAAAGCACTGTGGTTAGAGTTTCATCTTCTTTCTTTCTTTAGCCCAGAGAAAGAAATTCACGCTATGTGGACTATAAAAATATTCAGGCAACTCTATGTGGTCCTGCAGTCAACATCCACAAGACTTCACTGGTTACAAATACGGTGCCTCCAGAACTTACTAAATCTCATTATTCAGCCCATTCTATAAACAACATTTATAATCTGTCGTAGGTTCCTTGAAAGATTATATTAATGTTTCTTAGCTCAGGCACCCCCTGTGGGAGTATTCTGTACCCAATTCTGTAACACAGGCAGCAAATCTTCTGACCTCATTGAACTAACACAGCAAATGCACTCAGTATAGCAACTCCAGCCTGTAAAAACGTAAGCTGAATATTGGCTGGCAAATGTCAGTGCTTTCCCAACTATCCCATCAAATATCCTAATAGCAGAGTGTACCCCAAACACAAAATTACTATGCCTGTTTGATATCTTAAAATTTCCTGTTCATGTTTTCCAGCTTAGTCTCTAATATATATGTATTTATTTGAATATCAAAATGGTGTTCCTTTAAAAACTATGGGGAAAACTTCTGCTCTGGGAGGATGTACGGGGTTTACTGTAGCACCTCCTGCACCCAGCAGAATGCACACTGATCAGATCGTCTGCCTTGATTCAAAACGCCCCCCCACCTCCCCAATTGCGAAACTACCCACAAAGCAGTTCTGAGAGCCATCTGTCCAACATGCCGCCTCCCGACAGCACCCATAGATAAATGAACCAGGGAAGCACCCAACTGAGCGGGGAATCAAGGAAATTCCCTTTCTAGGAAATGTGGGCGTAAGGGATGGAAAGAGTGAGATTTCATATCTCTTTTTAACTGGCCCTGTAGCCAAGTGTTCTGAAGAAATGAAGATGCTCAGAGAGGAGAGGAGACAAGAGATGGAATGGAAATGCAGCCTGGGTTGCCTGCAGATTCCAGTCTGTGGGCATCCTTCCCAGGGCTGGATTTCCTCAATTTGGAAGCCCAGCTCCCCCAGTGTTCACCGCAGCACACCACAGAGAACCCCAATTTGAGAAACTTGGCTAAGTGGACAGAAAGGCACAACAGTAAGCAAATGCAAGGCTTTGTTTATCATGAGGTGAACCACTTTTGCTATGGATACGTCCCTACCCCACCAACCCTGAGATAAAAAATAGATGCCAAGGGAAAGCAAAACCAGATTAACAGGTTTTACATCCTATCTGCATCCAGATAGGATGCAGGCTCCTATCTGGATATAAACAAAATACCTATTTCTTCCTACCTCCAAAGGTAGGAACCAACCTAACATGCCTTATTTTAAGCTGTCATAGTCTTGAAATTCAGAATCTATAAATTATAGGTAATAGGTCAAAAAAAAAAAAAGGAAAAGAAAAGATGAACTGTGAGCCTGTCTTTAGTAGTACTGGGAATTTCCTTTTTCTCTGGGATGTTTCGTGGTTTGCTGCTGTCACCACTGACAGTGTGGAAAGAGGCCTCCTCCCAGGTTCCCCCCGCCAGGCTGTCCCACTGCAGACAGCCACCAATTGGCCACGATATCAGAGCTACAGAGGGTTGGGCCAAGCACTGACAACAGAAAATAACGCACTTCTAGTCACTCAATGAAAACCAGAGTAGCCCACGGCACTGATATGAGGACTTCCACCAAACAAGAAATCCTCATTTGTGCATCTGTGCTGTACCTTGATCTTTAAAAGGGTCATTACTAAGTGCAGTTTAAAAATAATAAGGAATCTTGATCTATCTAGTCAAAATCTAGAAACATGTTTGGGTTCCTCACATGGGGAACGTAATTCTTGTGATATAATATTCTGAGTTTATACCTCTTAAATGGGAGCTGACTTTTGCATATGTGTTTTGAGGAGGAAATATTTGAACGACCTATAATTTTAGCTCATTTGCAAAGCTATGCTCCCTTTCACACCATTTTCCACTTTTTGCTCCAGAAGGGAGAAAACTGAGATCAATGGGGAAAAAAAGACAAAAGGGAGAGATATCAGATGTACAAGAATGAGTTTCTAGCAAGCAGAACTATCCAACAGACTGATTTCTAAATCAGTGGCCCCTGCACTTGAAAGCAGTTCTCGACCCCTATCAGGAGAAATAGTAAAAAAAGATTCCTGCTTTAAAGATCTTTTTACTTTTAGGCTCCAGAATTTAGCTACTCTCCATATGCCGGCAGCTTTACAAAAAATATACATACAATCTTGGCCACTGAGGGGCCAAAAGATGAGACCATGTGAACACATTTTCTACATTAAAGTAACAAAGCCAAAGTACATTATAATCATTACATCAGAAAATAAATCAACCTGGGGAAGATGAAGAGAAAAAAAATATATCATACACCTAAAGTTAAACATCTACTTTCAAGTTTAAAAAAAAACACTTTTAAGATTCTTTCTGAAGAAGGCATTCTTTTTTTTTTTTTTTAATATTTTTTATTGAGACAATACATAGTATATAATCACTGGCTCACAATATCATCACATAGTTGTGTATTCATCATCATGATCATTTTTAGAACATTGCATCACTCCAGAAAAAGAAACAATAAGAAAAAAGAAAAAACTCATACATCCCATACTCCTCTCATTGACGACTAGTATTGCAATCTACCCTATTTTTCACCCTTTAACCCCACCCCCATTATATATTTATTTTTTATCCTTATTTTTTTACTCATCTGCCCACACCCTGGACAGAAGGAGCATCAGGGGATGCAAGAGTAGTTCAGCTGTAGAATTCTCACCTGCCACGTGGGAGGCCGGGTTCGATTCCCAGTCCATGCACTTCCCCAAAAAACAAAGAAACAAGCAAAACAAACAAGAAAACCAAACAAACCAAAATTCAACAATTGGTGCTGTAATAAAGGACACTTACGTGGAAAAATAATGAAATGTGACCCTGCCATCCAGCATACAAAAAAACAAGAACAAAAAAGAAGCATCAGATACAAGGTTTTCGCAATCACATGGTCACATTGTAAAAGCATATAGTTATACAATCATCTTCAAGAATCAAGGCTACTGGAACACAGTTCAACAGTTTCAGGTATTTCCCTCCAGTCACTCCAATACACCAGAAACTAAAAAGGGATGCCTATATAATACATAAGATTAACCTCAAGGATAATCCCTCAACTCTATTTGAAATCTCTCAGCCACTGAAACTTTATTTCATCTAATTTCTTTCCTCCCCTTTTTAGTCAAGAAGGCTTTCCCAATCCCATGATATCGGGTCCCAGCTTATTCCAGGTATTCTGTGCCACGTTGCCAGGGAGGTTTACACCCCTGGGTGTCAGGTCTCACCTAGGGGAAGGGCAATGGGTTCACCTGTAAGAAGGCATTCTTGTATATACAAATATATTATCCTCAGTTGAACAGATTTAAAACAAAGGTTTGGGGGGTGCACAGGTGGTTCAGTGGTAGAATGCTCACTTTCCACGTGGGAGACCTGGGTTCAATTCTCGGACCATGCACACACCCCAAAAAATAATTTAAATAGGCTGAGCCTCCAATCTTGGGGTTTGTTCATATGAAACTTACCCCCACAAAGGATAGGTCAAGCCTACTTAAAATTAGGCCTAAGAGTCACCCCCAAGACAACCTCTTCTGTTGCTCAGATGTGGCCACTCTCTCTAGGTCGACACAACAAGCAAACTCAACTGCCCTCCCCCTCTCTATGTGGGATATGACTCCCAGGGGAGTGGACCTTCATGGCAATGTGGGACAGAAATCCTAGAAGGAGTTGAGACTCAGCATCAAGGGATTGAGAAAATTTTCTCGACCAAAAGGGGGAAGAGTGAAATGAGACAAAAAATAAAGTGTCAATGGCTGAGAGATTCCAAACAGAGTAGAGAGGTTATCCTGGAGGTTATTCTTATGCATTAAATAGTATCACCTGTTTAGTTAAGGTGTAATGGAGAGGCTGGAGGGAACTGCCTGAAAATATGGAGCTGTGCTCCGGTGGCCATGTTTCTTGAAGATAATTGTATGATGATATAGCTGTCGCAGTGTGACTGTGTGGTTATGAGAGCCTTGCGTCTGATGCTCCTTTTGTCTACCTTTTGACAGACAAGTAAAACATATTGATTAAAAATAAATATATAATATTATATATAAATATAATAAAACGTTAAAATCAATTCAGTAGATTGAAATGCTGGTGATCGGTGAAGGGGAGGGGTAAGGGGTATGGTATGTATAAATTTTTTTCTGTTTTCTTTTTATTGCTTTTTCTAAATTGATGCAGATGTTCTAAGAAATGATCATGATAATGAATATACAACTATGTGATGATAATGTGAGTTATTGATTTTATAACAAGAATGGAATGATCAAATGATAAGAATGTTTGTGTTTGTATGTGGTTACGTGTCATAAATTAAAAATAAATTAATTTAAAAGAAAGAAAGGGAGGGGAAAGGGGTATGGTATGTATGAAAAAACAACAACAACAACAAAAAAAAACACTACCCATTTCGTCTGGGTTTGCCAAGAGGAGGTACCTGCAAGAGACTGAAGGGTGGGTGAAAAGTGAGTTCACAGCATCTTTATCAGCTCTTTTTATCTCCAACTCTTCTGGCAGTGGCCGAGTCCCTCCTTTTGAGCAGCCTCTTCCCCAAGGCTCTTATCAAGACTAATAATACAGCTTCCTCCTCTTTCCCCTTTAGATTTAGGAGTAGCACTGTCTTCTCACTGTGCTGATAGTCTCTTGGTACCCTGAATATCTCCTTGGCTTCCTAAACTCTGTCCACCCCTCTGAGGATCAGCCTTTGATTAAATTGTTTTCATTTAGACCCTTTTGAGAATGTCATCTGTTCCCTGCCAGGAAACTGACGGAGTTAAATGGTTTCCATAAGGTGTAAATGCATATTTGAATAATTTGTGTCATCTTATACTGCTGAACCTTAAACTTCTTAAAGACAAGAGGTGTGTGCTTTAAATAAAATCTCATTTCCCGGAAAAAAAAAAAAAACTAAAACAAAGGTTTGAGTGTCTCAGAAATGTCATAAGGAAAAAGGGGATGGAAGATGTCGTGCATAAAACGAAGGCAAGAAGCGAGTATTCTAAGCACTTTACTTCCTATGAAATGTGAGGCAGGCACGTGACGCTGACCCATAAGTTCCATGTATTTCCCTACAAATTGTGAACAGCGCAGTGAGAGGGTCCCGCGTTCTCAGACATCACCGACTGGAGAAAAAAATCTATAGAAAAAGAGGGAGGAGAAAGAACTGGATTCACGCTTCTTTTCAGAAAAGAATACAGTCAGTAGATGTTTCCAAACCTTGAAAAGCAGCCTATCTTCTTCAAGACCGAGCACATGTGAAAATACCAGTCCAACCACTAAGAAGAAAGCACACTGCCTGCATAGGTTTAGGGTTTGAAATGCAGGAGTCTGAGTTTAAGAAGAGTTCAGAACCAGCTCAGAGACAGTAGCCATCACTGTCTGGGATTTTTTTAAGGTCAATGTGATCAGCTTTTTAGGTTATTCTGCAAAAAGTTGACCAAATCTAGGTGCACATAAACCCATCTGAGAAAGCTGAATTTGTGCCAGTTCAATATAACAATGTCTTCAGAAGTTATTCTTTAAAAAATTAAAGGCACCCCTGATACTGTCCCAAACATTAGGGACTCCTAAATCAACAGGCCAAGCCCTTGATCTTGAGGCTTGCTCTTGTGAATCTTATGTATGTAGCGGAGAATCTAAGCCTACCTATGGGTATGCCTAAGAGTTACTTCCAGAGAATCTCATCTGTTGCTCAGATGTGTCCTCTCTCTCTGCAAGTGAAATCATTAACCTCCCCACTATGTGGGACATGACATCTACAGATGAAAGTTTCCGTGGCAACATGGGAGATGACTCCCAGGGATGAGCCTGGCCCTGACATCCTGGGATCAACAATGCCATCCTGACCAAAATGGGCGAAATGATTGTAACAAGGTATCAGTGGCTGAGAGAGTTCAAATAGAGTCAAGAGGCAATTCTGGAGGTCACTCTTATGCTAGCTTCAGCTAGATATTGCTACTTATCATGATTTGCCAAACCCCAAACAAAATCATTCCTGCCAACCCTAAAGAATACCTAAGGCTCTATCTGAGATTCCAGGCACTATGATTACTTTCCAGAAACCTGTAACCTCCAGAAGGTTCCTAGGCCAGATAAGTCCTGAAACCCAAAGGGGCCAGCCTCTCCAGAACATCAACTAGTTTCATCCCTTTATCCCATATTATTAACAGCCCTTTCCAACATGAAAAAGTTAGAATGGGCATAGCCAAAATATCCGTAAAGATTGGGAGAAAGATCAAAGAAGAAAATGGAATTATAACAGAGAAGATAGGATTTAACAAATGAGTATGATTGTTGAATCATTATATTGATATTTCTTTAGTCTCCAGTGTCTTGGAACAGCTAGAAGGAAAAAACCTAAAATTGTGGAAGTGTAACCCATACCAAACTCTAAAATCTGTTCTACATGTACTTGTTGCAGTTTGCTTTGAAATTTATTGCTTTTCCTTTTTTGTATATGTGTTATTTTTCACAATAAAAAAAGAGTTAAATATATTTAAAAATATATATATAGGCTGCTAGTCAAGCACATAAACCAATAGATAATGGTACTAATTGCTATCTTCAAATTCATAAGATGAAGCATCATGTGCATCAGAAGAAGGATTTTAATTTACACGTGATGGGAAATAAAGGAAAAGATATGGACTATCCTATTCGCCTGTACCAAAGCCTATCTCTGTTTTGCTTTACAAATTTTTGTCAACCAACTGATTATTTGAATAATTAGCTTTTATTTTTCTGTCTTATAAATAAACCTGAGGAAATATCAAAAAAAAAAAAATTAAAGGCACACAGAATTGTTTTTCACTTGATAACATTTAAAGAGTCAACACACAGTACTTGTCATGGTCAGGTTCGTGTGTCAACTTGGCCAGGTGGTGATGCGCGTTTGGTTGGGCAAGTGCTGGACTGTCTATTGCTATGAGGACATGTCATAGAATTAAATCATGATCACGATGGCTGCATCCACAGCTAATCGCATTTGTAATCAGCCAAGGGGAGTGTCTTCTGCAATGAGTGATGCTTAATCTAAACACTGGAAGGCTTTTAAGGAGGATTCAAGACACAGTCTCTCTTCCTGCTTGGGCCTGCGAGCCTCTCCTGTGGAGTTCACCCAGACCCTTTGTTGGAGTCATCAGCTTCACAGCCTGTCCTACAGATTTTTTTTTTTTATTTTTGTATGCTGTATGGAGGGGTCACATTTCATTCTTTTTCCATGTGAGTAACCCATTATTGCAGCACTATTTGTTGAATTTTGACTGTCTTTTTGTTTGTTTGTTTATTTGTTTGGGAAGGGCTTGGGCCAGGATCAAACCTGGGTCTCCCGCACGGCAGACTAGAATTCTACCATTAAACTACCCTCACACCCCCTGCCCTATGGATTTTGCACTCTATGTTCCCACGGTTACGTGGGACACTTTTATAAATTTTATATCTACAGATATTTCCTGCTAGAGAATAGGTTCTAGAGAACCCTAACTAATACAGTACTGCTCTGATTCTTATAAATATTTTAATTAATATTCTTTTAAATAATTTATTTATATTTCAATTTAAATAAATATTTATTATAAATCTTTGAGAAAAGGATCATGCCCTTCTTCCGTTCCACGGTGTTTCAACATGTGTCTGCCTGACCTGTTTCATTCTCCCTTTCTGTAGGATAGGAATGTAATCATTGCTCTAAGTAGATACTCTTCCTATACTCAGGGAGCTCTGAAGAAGAATTTCCCACAAACTAAAACTAAGAAGCCAAAGTTTCCATTATCCAAGTCTTAACCAGGCACCGAAAACTTGGGGCCTGGACAGAAAAGATATTTCCAGAAGTTTCTTTCTGGGTTCTTAAAACTAGGTAAAGCAGCCTTACATCTAATCTTCCTACAGAGCCAATAATGTGGGTTTATATTATCCAATGACAACATACCTAACCAGGTGGACAGTCCCAGGGCTCTGGGGGTGGGAGGCTGGCCCACCGAGCCAGGCATCACTGCTCCCACATGAGACCTTAGCTGATTGGCTCCTGCTCACCCAACCCACACACTTCTCTATACCCTTCCCTGAGCTACCCATGGAAAAAAACATAACCACAGAGTCTACCTCCTCATTGTAAATATAACTGTGTAAACTGAAGAAACAACAGCAAACACAGGCACGTGAGAGGTTGGAGAGTTAAAAGTCTAGTTTTGAGACAGCTCCTGGGCTGCAAGATAATTCCCTTAACTTGGATTCCTTTTGTCTGGTCCACCATGATTTTCCAAACTTTTGGAATGAATCCCTCTCTCTTTCCCTTCGTTACCCATGCTGATCTAACCCTTCTTTAGCTGGCTGAGAGCATTTCTGTTTTGTAGCTCCTCTAATCTTTTCTCTTTGTTAAACTGCCCCCAATACATAGTCATTAATAACTTCAACCAGGTGATATGCTTGGTGCTGGAGATACCACCATGAAAAAGGCACAGTCCCAGCAGGAAGGACTCACTGCAGAGGAAACAGAAGCAGAAGCCTGCCTTTCCTAGGTTCTTACTTTATCCAAAATCCTGACACATCTCCTGGGGCACATAGGCACATTTGCTTATCTCTAAACAGAAGGTAACTTGCTATCATTGAAAATAATTTGGTCCAATAATGAAAACAGGCCACAAGACCTTATGTGGTGACCTTGAACAAAACCACTCACTGAGTTTTCCAGGTCTCATCTGAAAAATGGTGATAACATCTTTCCTAGAAGTAGAGACCTGAACTAAAAAAATCTTCCAGAGGGAACGTCATCAAATGCTTTCTTGCCAAATGGGTGGGGGTGGGGGGATGATAGGCAATCTTTTCTAAAAAATGTTCACCCTCTCTCCATGCCAAAGATGAAGCTTTGATATGCCATCTGACAAGGTGCTGCCTCTTTTGTAGTAGCTGTCATGACTGCCAAGTCTCCTGAGGAGTGTTTAAGTGGGATGACAACCGAGGATCCTCGAGAATCCGAGACGTCTCATTGCTAAACAAAAGGCCAGAACAGTGCTTGAGACAATATATATTGCTAAGCCGACAAGAACATTTGCCTTATATTAAACAAGAGACGGGGCCTGATAATGCCAAAGATGGCCAGAGAGTGAGCCTGCAAGTCCAGTTCACACTTACAAGGAAAATAGGATCTGAAAAAAACTGAGCCATCCACATCACCTTTTCTGCATGTGATAGGATAAGAGAAAAACCAAGGAGAAAATGTTAATGCAAATACACGCACTCTGTCTCAACTAAAAATTTGCAATATATGGTGTGTGCTAAGATTTCTAACAAGAATCAAAGTATCAAAGACAGCTTACTTCTTACCAACCAGAATGAAATAGTCACACACTTTTATACAAACAAATATTCCTGGCCATATGGCAGTTCTCTCTAATAGAGCACTCTGGGCAGAGAGCAATAAACAAAACCCAGACAGGAAGTAGCCAGAAAGAATATGCGGCAGAGCTTTCTGGCACTATCTCCTTGCAGAGGCACAAGAGACATCATTCTACTTTAATAAAATTACTTATTAATAGGGTTATTCATGGGGGTGGGAGTGGGAGGTCTTTATAAATGAGTTTGTAATGTTTGGGCTCCATTCCTAGAATCGGCATCATAAAGTCAGCTCTAATTACTGACCACTGACAACTTCAGAATCAAATTCCCATCCAGAATGAAATATTCTAACCCTATTCCTTAGAAGTTGACATTTCTGGAGCGTTTTCTCATTTTTATGCATATGGATTTATGCTAATGGAAATGCTGTGTGAAAAATTTCAACTTGCCAAAATGGATCCATTCTTCCCACAAAAGAACGCTTAAACAAGGAACAATCCCTTCTAGCTTAAGGATGACTTACCTTCCTAACACGACGTTAAACGAGCTGGCAACATTGCATGACATGCCCAGGTGTTGTCTATGTAAAATAATTATCCCTTGTTAAAAGGCTTAGCATCAAGTCTGAATTTGCCTAAGATGCAACCCTGAGGAACAAACATTACTATTCTCATGTAACAGCAGCTCCTAGAGATTCCTCAATATTCATTCTTCCCTTTCTCTAATGTGTCCCCTTTAGCTGGACATATGAATTTCTTAGACTCCTTTGCAGCTAAGGAGAGTCATATGACTCAGTTCTGGCCAATGGGATAAGAGTCACATGATGTTTGCAACTTCTAAGTCATGCTCTTAAAGGAAAGGAGCCTGTCCTCTTCTTTCCAACTCCCTTTACCACAGTGTTGGAAACC
>PVIY010053511.1:0-14651 GCA_004026745.1 Myrmecophaga tridactyla | reverse complement strand
TGTCCCCCCAGACCTCCAGCCCATCCTCCAGACCTCCAGCCAGTCCCCTCAGATGACTAGCCAGTCCCCAGACCCCCAGCCCATCCCCCCGCCGGACCACCAGCCCGCCAGTCAGTCCCCCTGGACCCACAGTGAGACCCCAACTGGACCTGTCCCTTTCGCGCCATCAGAGCCTTCTGTGTTTGGACCGAGCTCCCCACGTTCTCGTGCTGGGGGGTGGCAGAGCCTCTCTGAGCCTGCTCCCTCTGTAAAATGGGGTGTCTGGGACTGCACCCTGCGGGGCCATGGAGGGGAGGAACTGAGCCAGCTGCCATGCCTCACTGCAGGCTGTGGCTTCTTTCAGCTGCTGAATCTTCCCTCCCCAGCTGGGGTCCCGCCGGCCAGGGTGGGGGTCTCCAGGAATCCCACGCTTCTCCCAGGGGTGGGCTCATATTCTCTCAGGGGCCCTGTGAGCCCCAAAGCACCGTGGCTCATGCCCTCCACGCCCGATGCCGGGGGCGAGGAGCTGCTCCTGGTCACCCCTTGAGCATGTCTGGCCACCCTCATTCCCTCTTCCACTTGCTGTAGGCTGTGTCTCACCGCTTTGCCAGGCAGGCATTCCTATGTATGGTGTTGGATCCTTCTTAGCTTTAGTCCTTGGGGAATGAGGTGGGGCGAGGTTAGGTCAACTCGGGTCAGAGCTAAAAGGAGCAAAGAACGGGGACCTTGCGGCCTCCAGCCCAGGGGTGGGGTGGGCTGGGCTGTGCGCGGTGGCTGAGTTGCCGCTGTCTGGGCGAGAGGCTTCTACACTTATTCCTGTCTTTTGAGGTTTAGTCCTTCCTGTTTGGACATTTTGGGAAAGGACAGGAAACCTGGGAGGTTTAGCTCAGGGAAAGTGCTTCGGAAAGTCTCACGCGTCCCAGGAGTGCACCCTGGGATGGGACCCCACTGTTTGCCCTATCTGCTTCTCGGGAGTGTGGTGGACCCCCCTACTTCCACCTTCTTTAGGGGAATATTCTTGCAGTTTATGCAAAACCAAGATTTTCAGAAAACAGCCCAAGCTTCTCATGAACAAAGACATCTCACGTGAGCCTGCAGGAGGGAGGAGAAACCCGACCAAAGCAAGGGAGAGAGGGAAGGATTGTCGGCAGAAGCAGCCCGTGCGCCCACCCCAACCCTCCCTGGGGTTCTGGAGGGCACGTGTGCAGGGGCGCAGGCAGACCGCCCCCTCCCCTTGAAGATTGCAGGAGCACTCAGCATTCTAGAGGCTTCCGGGCGAATGTCCACGCGAGTTGAAACCCTCTGCTGAGGCAAAGGTGCCTGGCACCCCTTGCTACCTGCAAGGACAGGTTAGGGTCAGGACTGGCATCTGCCCGGGGTCCTCTCTGAGGATGGAAGCTCGGCCTCTGGCCTCCCGGGGCCCTCTGCCCACTGTCCCAGGCACTGCACGATGGCCTCGTTGGAGGGTAAGGGCTGTGGGGGCTGCAGGTACAGGAGGACTTTGGGGAGCCTCACTAGGGGGCTCAGGGGGACCACAACTACAGGGCTATGGCCACAGGCCCCTGAGGAAGTGTCAGGAGGAGACCGTGAGGTCTGGGAAAGGAGACTGGCCACACAGGGGCGAGTGCCAGGCCCAAGCAGCTCTGCCCTCCCCGGACAGACACGGCCTCTCCCTCTCCCCAGCCCCAGCCCCAGCGTGGGCCCAGGGCTCAGGCCTTCCAGGCCACACCCAGGCGGCAGAAAGTGAAAACACACAACCCACCCCCCCGACTTGCAATTCCTTCTTTCAAAATGAGCTTTAAATAGAGTCCCACCCCTCAGGCCCGGTGCCCGCTTCCTGGCCTCATAGACATCATGCTGGAAATCGAAGACGAAGCAGAGCCACTGCGGCCGTCTTCCTGACTTCTGCACACGTCTTCTCACTCACACTCACACACACCCAGACACACATTCCACACACTTGCATACAATTCATTGCTGCATGCCACATACCTGCAACACATGCACTCACAGAAACACCCACTCTCACACTCACACACACTCGTACACAATTCATGTCACACATCACACTTACAACACACTCGCATGCACTCACACACTCAAACACACCTACTCATACATAATTCACTGTTGCATGTCACACACCTACCACAAACATGCACACACACACTCAATGCTCACACTCATACACATTCACTGCTACATGTCACATGCCTATGACACATACTCTCACACACTCTTACACACTAACAGTTGCACACACTGACATCCATCCACTCACTCAGGATACACTCGCATATTCACATACACTAAACACACACACACTAGGCATACTAACATGCTTGCATTCACTTACACCTACTCACACACTCATACCCACTCACACACTGTGGTAGTTAGATTCAGTTGTCAACTTGGCCAGGTGAACGTACCTAGTTTTGTTGCTGTGGACATGAGCCAATGGTACAGAACCTCATTTGTTGCTGATTACACCTGCAGTCGGCTAGGAGGCGTGCCTGCTGCAATGAATGATGTTTGATTTAATTGGCTGGTGCTTAAATGAGAGACTCAACGCAGCACAGCCCAAGCAGCTCAGCATACCTCATCTCGGCACTCACAGCTCAGTCCAGGCCTTTGGAGATGCAGAAAGGAATCACCCTGGGGAAAGCTGTTGGAACCAAGGGCCCTGGAGAGAAGGCCAGCAGAGATCACCCTGTGCCTTCCTACGTAAGAAAGAACCTCAGTGGAAAGTTAGCTGCCTTTCCTCTGAAGAACTAACAAAATAAATCCCCTTTTATTAAAAGTCAATCCGTTTCTGGTGCATTGCATTCTGGCAGCTAGCAAACTAGAACACACATTCTTGCATATTAACACACACATCCATCCACCCAAACACACACTTTTGAACAGTCATACACACCCTCACAAACCCACCCACTCACACACTAAAGCGACTCACACACATTTATGCGTTCACACCCACACTCACATTCACCACCCAAACACACTCACACACTCAAATACACCCACTTGCACATTCTTACACGCTTTCACACATTAATATCCACCCACTCAATTATTATACAGGCATATTTTGTTTTATAATTAAAAAGCATATTTTAGAATATTTAATTGAACTCTTTCAGAAAAAACCTCTCCCCTTGGCTTTCTCCACAACACACTCAGGGGCAGGGGGTGGGGGGAATGTCAGTAAAAGGCTCCCCTGCACAGATCTGAGTGGCAGGACGCAGGGCTCCTGAGTCGGGTCTTGAGGAAGGACAGGTCCCAGGGGAGGGGGCGGCAGATGCCCCACGGCAGCCGGGGAGAGAGTCCCCAGGGAGTCGGGGCATGGGTGGGGGCCGGGTGGATGGGAAGCCAGTGACCCCACCCACCCTGGGTTAGGTCCTTCCACCCCTGCCCGTCCACACGGGCCCAGGGGAGTCTGCAGAGTCCATCACTACCGTTGACAGGGACAGGGCAGCGGTGAGCTTCCCCAGATGACACATACCTAAGGTGCTGAGGTGAGGGAGGCCACCTCGCCCATCAGCCGGCACACCCCAGCACACGGGTGCCGAGGGAATCAGGCAGCCCCCTCCCTCCCTCCCTCTCTCCCTCCCCACTTCCCCCTTCTTCTCCGGAAATGTTCTCCTCTTCCCGTGAACAGGCACACACTTGTGTGCCATCCCTTCCAGGAAGCCCTCCAGGAGTGCACCCCACCATGGGAGCCATGCCTCTAGCCTGCAGCTGTCAGTGCTTGCGTCACCCAAGGACACCTGCAGTGGCCTGCAGAGACCCCCAGCTTCTAACCCAGGCCTGCCTCTCAGCCCTCCACAAATACTCATGAATGCGAGGCCCCAAGGGACACAGGAAGGCCCATGCAACTGCACAACACATGTCTCTGTGGACGCCTGGATGCAGAGGAGCCTGTATGAGGACCGGGGGCTGGTGTGGGTGGCACAGTGGCGCTGAGCTGAGGGCCAAGCTGGGCCTCCTACCCTACTGGGCCTTTCCAGTGTGTGTCTTTTGGAAGCTGCTGGAAACTTCAGGTGGGAGGCCCATAGGAGCTCTGCCGCTGCCATGACACTGTGGGGCAGCAAGGGCTGGAGCAGGGGGGCTGGACACATCACGGGGCCACCACCCCATGGTGGGGGGGTCCTGGGCTGATTCAAGGAGGGGTGGGCTTCTGTATCATGGAAAGACACCATTCAGCATTGCAGTGCGTGACTCTGGGCAACAGATTTCGCAGGTTGCAGGAAGGGGGTTATCCCCCAGCCTGGCTTTGCATTCCCATGGAGCAAACTCAACTGCTTGGTCTGGCTCTCAGTGCCCACCCAAGGAAGCCACCTCAAATAACTGTCTTTTCATTGTAACACTGTGCGCACATCAAAGCAGCGACTTCGCAGGGTAGAAGGAGTTGGTAATAAGAACAGAGCTGCCGCTGGCTGGATAGTGTGGCTTCTATGCAATGAGGTGACTGCAGGGGGGGAACACACCTGCCACCCTGACCTGCCCCACCAGCTCGGGTCTGCACAGGGTCCCAGGACCCTCCCTCCCTCCTGACCCCCCCCCCCCCGCAAACAGACCCCAGCCATTTTTGGCGGGGGGGGGGTGTTGAGGCTGTCTTGGCCCAGCAGGTCGTCTGCCTGTCCCAAAGTCTGTGGCTGACCCAGCAGAGCACCCATCCCGCTTTCCTCCAAGATTGGGGCCTGGGGACAAGCTGGCGACCTTCTAGCACTGGCAGGACTCCAGGGGACAGTTATGCAGGGCCCCTCCCCCATCCCCCCCCAGTGCAGGGGACCCGCAGGCCTTGTCCTCAGCACCTTCCTAGGCCTGGGCACAGGACAGGTGATGACACAGGGGTGGCCGGGGGAGCGAACAGCTTCCTGTGCCCATCTCAGCAGGGCCTGCGGGGCTCGGCCAGGCTGCAGGGCTGAGAGTCCAGTGAGGGCCTGTGTGCCTCGTATGTCACTGGGACCATGGAGAAGGCGCGGATGCTGCCTCCACTGCACTGTCAGGAGCTCACTGATGATGAGCTGCAGGAAGACTCTCCAGGGGAATCCCACTGGGGTTCAGGGGCAGAGGGACCCCATCCCTGCACCTTTCCAGTGGTGCTGTGGAGACACAGACGTGCACACACACACACGCATGGCACACACACACACGCATGGCACACAGACACCAAAGCAGCTGCTGCAAGAGCGAGGCAGCACACAGCGTTGCCAGCCACCTCCTGCCCATCACGGTCACACCTGGCCTGTGCTGGCCTGGACACAAGTCCAGGAAGGATCGGGAGCCCATGCTGAATGACCTGGCAGCTCAGGTCCACGCCTGCTGGGAGCCTCCAACCCCTCCCATTCTCTGACACACACGGCTAGCCAGACCTGCCAGCAAAGTGGCTTAAGGAGGGCTCAGGTGAGGGATGACAGGTTAGGGCCCTTGGGCTGCGTCTGGGTAATTGCGCGTTGCTCACTGCAGCTGCTAAATGCTGAATTACAAGCGTTGGCTCTTGGTACATCATTCCACCACGATGACCGTAATTAGGATGACCATAATTACGCCCCCATGAGAAGGTCAGCAAAAGTGACCTGGGAAGGTGAAATTAGCATGACAAAAATGACAGGGAAAAGTCAGGCAGCTGCCTAGGGTGGGGCCGGCGCCCAAGAGAGGAGGGGTAGCTGTGGAAAAGGAGGAGTACATCTGTCCTCCTGGGAGCACCAGGGGCCAAAGCAAAGGGTGTGACTGGCAAACGTCTTTAGACATTTCTCAAATGCTGGAAGACGATGTTTCCTGGCCACACTGTTGGCTGAGGTTTGCCACCTGGGCTAGAGCTCGCCAGTGAGATGAGCAGCCCCATGGGCAGTGGGACAACGAAGGGGTCTCTGGGGATGGTGGTGGCTGGTAGGGGTAAGGTCAGTGAGGTAGGACAGGGAGGGCCCAGTCCCCCTAGCCGTGCCCTAGCACCCCCAGGGACGCAGAGTCCTGGGCCCCTGAAGATGACACAGAGAAGCAGCAGGTGCAAAGGGCTGGCTCGCTTTTGGTGTCCAGTGAGCCCAGGGGCTCTCAGGGCCGTGTTTAGAGGAATGACCTGCTGCGGTCACAGAGAAGGCACTGCATCTGTCAGACGCCACCGTGCCGAGCTCCTTTCCTCACATGGCATTTAACCAGGTGCAATGCCCACGGGTGATGTGACCATCGCCCCTCCCGCCCCCCGTGGGGTGACATACCCCGGGTTCCTTATTTTCACTGCACACCCTTTTGGGGGACCACCTGGGAGGCCAAACTTGAGGACCAAAGCGGCTCCCTCCTGGTCCAAAACCAACCCCTCAGGGGGTTTTCATTCCAGGCTGGGCCTGGCAGGGGACCCTGGACGGGTGCTGGGGGCGCCTCCTGCCACCTGCAGCCTCCCCACACCTTGGACCTCCCTTTATCCTGCAGCCCCCAGGGCTCAGAGGCGGCAGTGATGCTAGGAGCAGGTTCTGCAGCAGCCCTGCCCCGCCGCAGCGTGACAGGAAGAGGGAAAACTGGAAATTCCTGCTCCGGGACCCTCCAGGACCAGGAGCACTGGCGGGGGTGGTGCCGTCCAGTTTCTTTCTCTCTTGTGTAATGACAGATTTTGTTTTGCTGAGTAGTTTCAGTTTTAGAAAGATTGAGCAGGCCGTGCAGGGAGTTCATACTTACCTTTGGTGTAGACCGGCTGCCGCGAAGGCCCGGCAATAACCTGCACCCACGCTCAGTTCCTAACCCGAGCCACAGTCTGCTTCGGGCCACGCTGCCTGGCACGGTTCTGTGGGTTCCGACACGTGTTACGCGGTCACCATGGATAGATCTCAGTTTGGGGAGGCAGGGGCAGTCTGCTGGCCACAGAGGCCCCGTGGGTGGGGATGTGGAGACTTCGGGAAGGCCCCTTCTGGCTACACCGCCCACGGCACGCCCACCCTGGATCCCGACTCTCTGCCTGGCCCATGGGTCCCTGAGAGATCCCTGAGAAGTGCTGCTGCTCTAAGTGGTTCGCTGGCTGCTAACGGAACTGGTTGCAGCGTCCGGATTTGCACCCCACAGGCCCTTTCCGGGCTGGGGTGGGGTGGACTGTGGGCTCCGTCACCCCCTCCTGGGTGTGCGGATGCAATGATGGTGTGCAGAGGGCCGTGGAGGAGAGAGATGGGTCCTGGATTCCAGCACAGGCCCTCCCTGGGGTGCATGACCCTTCCCTCCATGAGTGACCCCCAAATGCCCTGCACCTGGCCTTGAGTCTCAGGGAGATGGTCGCCTTTTATATTCTGGGCAGGGTATTCACTTGCTCACTCGGGGATTTTGGGTGGGTCAATTCACCTGCTGGTTCCAGGGCTGCTCGTACAGATCTTTGAGCTGCAGCCAATGCAAGCAGTCACCTCATCTCCTTCCGACACCTCAACGCTGCCAGTTCGTTCTCAGCCTACACCTGCCACTTTCGTGGACTCTCGAATGTCCCAAGTTCTGTGCCTCTCCCCCGTCCTCACCCCAAATACAGTCACAGCCCCAGGATACAAAGGGGCTACATGCAAATCAAAGGCACAGGAAGCCACCCCCTCCCTCTCGGGTCACTTGCAATTCTTCCTGAAATGTATCTTGGGGGGAGGGGGTGCTCAAACAAGGTCAGGTTCCCCTCCACTGGGGCTGTCTGGGGCCCTCAGCACCCAGCGAGCCCAAGGATACACCCGCTGATGCCGCTGAGGTGGCTGCCTCTGTGGCCACAGGGGTTTCCGCCCACAGAGCTCGCGGCTTCCTCGGCCGGCCGGTAAACCCCGCCATGTCTCTAGACCGGGTCAGAAGTGCCTTTTCCAGCGGGGGTGGGGTGGGGGTGGGGCTGTTCGTGTCCCAGTCTGTGTCCCCCGCTCTGTAACCACTGGGGACACTGCCACGGAACGGACAGGCCTGGGGCAGGCGGGTCCGCAATACGGCTTGCTGCAGGGTGGGGGGTTACAGACATCTAGGGAGGGGGCGAGGGCACACAGGGTAAAATCCCGCCGTGCGCGTCCAGGATGAGGTAGAGAAAGCTGCCCCAGGGTCCGGCGGGGGCAGGGCAGCGCCCGCCCGGCCTCTGGAAGGCGGGGCCTCCTCCAAACAGACCCAAAGCCCTCCCAAGGCGTGGAGGCGCGGCCACCCTGGGGGCTGCACTGGGCGACCTCAAAGTGGCGCTGCTACTGTCGCCCCCGCACGCCTGCGGTGGGCTGTCCTGGAAGTAGTCCGACCCGCCGCAGGGCTTGCTCGGCTCCTGCGGAGGAAGGAGGTGCGGGGCGCAGCCCTGGCGCTCCCGACACCGCATCTGGGCTCGGTCTGCAAAACCGGGCCGCGGCACCGCCCCTGTGGGTCAAAGGAGGGACGGCCCCGCAGTGGGTCGAAAGAGGGACGGCCAGGCTGCCGCGAGCTCGGTTTGGGTCCGCACATTTTGGGAGCCTCCGCTTGGACCCCTTCCCCTAGCACACACCGGGGACGCGCTGCTTCTCGCCAGCCTCCTGCCCCGGGACTCTGCTTCCCAGTCCAGGGTCTTCTCTCGCCGACCCTGTGCCCTCGGCCCTTGCCGGGTGTCTACTCTCCGCAGCGGCCCCGCAAGTCCCGCCCTCGCGGCCGCACGCGCGTGTCGCCCCAACCCGGTTGCTGACTCGGGAATCCGGGGCGCCCAGGCGGGAGCGCGCGGCGCCGGGAGCGCGCGGGGCCAGGACGCGCAAGGCCCGAGCGGGCGTGGCGGGGACGGGCCAGGAAGCGCGCGGGGCGGGCCCTGGGGGGGTGGGTCCGGGTTTGGGGGCGGGAGGCCGGCCGGGCCCCGCCCCCCAGCTGAGGCGCCCAGCCGAGCGCGGATTCAACAACTTCAGAGGCTGCGGCGGCGGCGGCGGGACGGGTCTCCGCGCGCTGTTCTGTCGGCTCCGGAGGCTCGGGCTCGGGCCGGGATGGGCGGGTGGCCACGGAGGGTGCGCAGGGGCCACGCAACGTGACCCGCCTGGGACACGCGAGCCCGCCCCGACCGGCCGCTCTTGGTCGGGGGTGCGGGCACGGACTAGGGGCCAGTGCGCCGGAGCCGAGCATGCGGGGCGCGGTGCGGGCGGCCCGGGGGTGCGCGGGGCAGCTGTGGCGACCGCGGCCCGCCCCGGGCCGGACCCCGCCGCCGCTGCTGTTGCTGCTGCTGTTGCTGGCGGTGCTGCTGGGCGGCGCGGGGGCGCAGTACTCGAGCGACCTGTGCAGCTGGAAGGGAAGGTGAGTCCGCGCGACCCCGGCGCCCTCTCCTCCCACGACCGGGCGGGGGATCGTCGGCGGCCGGGCTCTCCAGGGTGAGTCCGGTACGCGTTCCTCGCCCCCGGCTTCTGGAACAAAAGAGCCCGCGGCGGCTGGGTTCTCTACCCAGAGGACGCCCCCGGTAGGAGGGCCGCTCCCGCTGCGCTGAGGGTCGTACAGGGCCGGCCGCCCACTCGCTCGGCGCCGGGCCCAGCGGGTTTTCACTTGGGTCCTGTAGCGCCACGAGCTGCAGTCCCCGTGAGCCAATACTTCGGGCCGGGCGGGGAGTTAGCCCTGGGGCTCTTCCCGGCTCCTGCCCGCTGCGAGCAGTGGCGCGCCCCCCAGGCCGCCCCGGGCCCGGAGGCAGCCGGGCGGGACCTGGGCCTTGGCTCAGGGCCCGAGCGGGAAGGAAGGTGGCTCCGGTGGGACTGAGCCGGGTCTTGGCCCTGCTATCGCGTCTGTCCACGTCGGTGCGCCGGTCCCCGGGCCGTGGGCACCTGTGCGCGGGGGGGCAGTGCGAACGGGTCTTAGCCGCGGTGCCCGGGTGAAGGTCAGGCCGCCCTTGCCGGCCCGCGTGCTCGACTCGGCGACCCCCTACCCTCGCAACCCCTCCTCGGCGGCAGGGCCGAGGTCTTTTTTATCCAAGTATGACACCAGAAACAGCGCAAGTCACAGGTGTGCGCGGGCGGGAGCTTTGAGGGCGCGTAGCTAGCTCTTCAGGGCGAGCAGCCTCCGCCCGCCGAGGGCGCCCTCCGCGCCGCCGCGCTCTTCGCGGCCGGAGGCCCACTGCGCGCAGAGCCAGCTTTTGTGCCTTGGAAGTTGCCAAGTCGAGTTTGCTAAGTGTGCGGAAAAGCAGGGAAACGCGCGCCTGCTTCTGCGAAAAGCCGTGGGGTGGGGCCGCGTTGGTGCTTGTGTGGGGGGGGTGCCGGGACCCGGGTGGAGGAGGGTTCCTTGAGGTCTGATAGGAAGACTGTTTCCAGCTGGCAATAAATTCTGAGTACTTAGCCCCGCAGTATGTGTCACGGGGTTATTTTGGATGAAGCCGCTTTTCCGAGAAGGTTGGGGGTGCCAGTCACAAGTGCTGCCCGGAGCTTGTGCTGGTGCGCTGGGCTTGGGGGCAGCTGGGCAGTGGCCGGGCATCATGGAAGCGGCGATTGCCCAGATCCCTTCCTGCTCCCCGCCTCCTTCACCCCTTCGAGAGGCCAAGGGGGAGGTTCCGGTGACTGTTCCCTTTGCTGGTGGGATTTGGACTGGAGGATTCCCCTGTGGAGCCCTGAGATCAGGCCGCGAGTGAGGGGCTTCCCCCGGGGGGTTTTTGCCTCCATCCCCGCAGGAGAGCTTCTCTGCTGGTGCAGTCCCGGGGCTGAGGGGCTGAGGGGCTGAGGTCTGGGCTCCTGGTGGCCGTGGGCAGAGGGAGCTCGTGGGGGAGGGTGGCCTGGGGAATGCTGGCGCCAGCCAAGAGCTGGCTGGGGGCCTCTGAGGCTGACATGCTCTCCTGGGGCTGCCCCTTCCCGGCGCTGGTAATTAAACACCCTGCCTGGAGCCCTGCGGGGCCAGGCAGCCCCTCCCCAAGCCAAGGCCTCGCATTTTCTGCTTTAACAGATCCAAAAACCAGGGTCTCAGAGGACTTGTGGTGGGGGCTGGGGACGGGGGCAGGTCTTGCCTCTTCCTGGAGCTCAGTGGTACCTGGGTGAGGGGTTCCCCTCTCCATCTTTGGGATGGACCAGCCCCTCCATCCCAGTACAGGAGACTGCCTTCCTGTACCTGGGCATCCTCTCACCTACCTCTACCTGTGGTCCTGCTTCCCTGCACCCATGCCCACGGGTAGGAGCCCTGACTGGAAACCCTGCGATGCCCCACCAGTGGCCTGGGGCCTGGGGGTCAGCTCTGGAGGGAGGCAGGACCAGCCACATTCCTGGAGCATGAGGCCCAGGAGTTGTGGTCACTGGCCCCATTGCCAATTTATAGCCCGAATCAGCTGCCAGGTACCGTGGAAACCTGGAGGGGTAGTTTGTTAACTCCGTATAGCTTTATGGCTTTTTACCAGCTTTCCCAAGGACAGCGCAGGGTAGGGCGAGCCGCGATATGCTGGCTGGATTCTGACCCCCGATAGGACAGGAGTAGCTATTTATGATGCTGTCCACACACAGATGACAGGCTAAAGTGTATCTCTGGGTGTCTCCACCTAGGGCAATTAAGCAGGAGGCTGTGAAATGGCTCGCCCTGTTGAAGAGGTGGGGAGGCTGCCCGATCTTTATTAGTCAGAGGCCATAAAGATGGACCCTGAACTTTCCCATCGCTGTCCTTGCTGGCTCTGCAGGTACCGACACACCTGGCACTCACTGTCCTGCAGGATGGGGAAATGAAACGGTACTCCAAGCAGCAGAGCCTTTGGTTTCTTTTGCCCTTGATCAAAACAGGACCCTGTCATCTCATTCCAGTAACTCAGGGTTTGGGTGGGTATGAGTGTTGTGGGCTCTTGCTGATGTTACACTGAGCCCTCCAGAGCCTGTATCAATACGGAATCTGCCCTCTTTTCCACGAAGGTGCATCCTAAGTATATTCACCTGGGCAGGGAACCCTTGATAACTTTTTTTTTGAAAAAAAATGCATCAATTCAATTTAATCCAAGATTGAGTCAGTCTAATTATTTTTCTCAAGTAGAATAGAATCATTGTTTTATCTGCATCTTTTGGCTTTATCACAACATCAGAAAGCAGTTATTTCAGCATTAACATCTATTTTGATTGTTTGGTTTGTCTAGTTCATTTGCATTTCTTGAGAAATACCATCATCAGTGATGTTAAAAATATGTGCATCTTTGCAACCACAGCACTTTTACATCATTAGAAAGTTTTTCAGCCTGAGGTTTGCTGTGGTACTGGGTACTTGGAGGTAAGAGATTCCGGGTGCTAGATTTCCTGGAAGTATCAGCCAAGACCCTGAGCCCTCGACTTCATTTGGAGACTGGCAGCGGCCACGGTTTTGCCGCACTGAATGTGCGTTTGTCGGATAGGGTCTCGTACAGCTCATGCCCCTGATTTTAATTTGGAAACTCCCATGTTGAATTCCTAGTTGGAGTCCTGTCAGTCTTGATGTTTTAAGAAAATGTGAGAGTAAAGGTTGAACCAAGCCACCCTGTCAGTGGTAGGCCCAGGGACGGACACTAGCCCTCCTGTAGCCTCCTGGAGAGCATTTGTCAAAGCATTGAGTAGCAGGGTGCCGTAAGTTTTGCAGGTCTGTTTCGTTGTTTGTTTTTTTGCATGTGCAGGCACCGGGAATCAAACTTGGGTCTCTGGCACGGCAGGCGAGAATTCTGCCTGTTGGGCCACTGTGGCCCGCCCTCGTTGTTTTTTTCCTGAACTGTTTTGATGAAGTGCGTTTTGATCGAATCGAGCTAGGTGTACCCCAAAAGATGCAGGTGGTTAAAGGGGCAGGGTGGGGAATGGCAGCCCCCAGACGCAGGTCCAGCTCTCCCTGGCCTGTCCCCATCTGCTGCTGGGATGAAGGTCATGTGCTGAGTGTCCAGAACCAAGGGTTCTCCATTTTCTTGGCCCCCCAGGCCCCCTGGGGTGGGGAAGTGAGGTCTTGGGCTGGATAGTTTATGTACAAGCATTGAGGCTTGGTACCTGGGCAGCAGGCGAGAGTCCAACTGCCCCTTAATACTGGAAATAGAAGCAGAGGGACACTCTAAAGCTTTGTTCTGGCTGCGTAAGAGCAGAGCTGATTGTAGCTTTGGCATCTATGGCAACCACTCACCATTTAGTCTAATTTCCAAACAGCACGATCATTATGCCCATCTTTTATGTGTGTCAGATGAGCTCATATGCATTTTATTTGACTGTAACTTGTAAGTCTCTTCTGCATGTGCATGTGTGGCCTTGGTGGCTATCTGAAGCTGGGCTGGCTGCTCATGACCTCGGGCCTTGGGGATGGAGGAGTGGGGTCAGGAGGGGGTTCACCTACCCGCCACCTCCCTCTGATGTGGTTTGCAGGATGACTGTGCAGCCCCAGCCTGTGGACGGCTGTCTCATGAAGAGTGAGGTTTTGTGGGGCCCAGAGCTTGAGTTAACTACCAGCAAATGTGAACCATATGTCGTATTTTCTCTTCTGCAGAAAGGGTTTCTGGTAACTTGCTCAGGCGAGGACTCTGAATACAGCATTGTTTATTTCACATAAAAATCCCAAGAATGTGGGTAAACCTGTCTTGAGATCTGATCAGAACCAAATTTCATGTAATAAAAAACTTAGTTTAAGTTGGTGGTTTAATTCTAAAGCCACTTGGTGGCTGTGATGTAACTGTTAATGAGGAGGTGACATTTACACTGCAATTTTGAGTAGGAGAAAACTGCAACATTTTTGATGGTTTCAATTTCTTGAACATATAACTGGCTTTATTAAGTTCTTTCTCACCCATAGTGTAGCACACTTATTTTTTTCCTGTTAGCATTTATTAGGAGAAAAATTAACTTCTTAACTTAAAAATTCCCATCGGAAAGTGAAAGGGCCTGTCCTTTTCTTCCCTCCTTCCTCGTCTTTCTGTTCCCCCATATTCACTCATGCTCACTTTTGTGGCTGCCCCAGCCATGGAGAGCCTGTGTTTTGTGATGCATCTTACTTTGATGATATTTAAAGATATTTTAAAAAATACTACTGGAGATGTGGGTCCTAAGGCTTGGAAATGAGTGGGAAAAAATAAAAAGGTCAGATCATCAACTTAAGGAAAGTATAGACACTTTCCTCTCCTGGTGGGGGTGCTTAAAGATCAAACTCCCCCCCCCCCCCCCCCCCCCCGCAATTGCTGGCATTCCTAACTAGTTTACAGGCTGGCTCTGAAGCAAGTTATTATTTATTAGATGTGGTTGCCTTTCTAGTGCCTCCAGTCCTCGGAACCTGTGCCTCATGGTTCGCTCAGGGGTGGCTCCTGGGCTCTGCATTTGGGCATCCCAACTGGTCAGCGTTTTCCTAGATACTCTTTCCGGCAGCAGCCACCCCTCCTTAGTTCTTACTGCTGCTGCACCCCATCACCCTGGCTCCCACAATCACAGGGAAACCCCAAGAGCCCTCATGTCCCTATGACAACTGCTGCTGGCTACCAAGGCGGGAGGAGACCAAACGTCCCCAAATCTGTCCTGCATTCCCAGCCGCAGGCTGGTCTGGGCTGCGGTGAAGCAGGCGGCAGGGAGGGACTGGGGTGGGTGCTGGCTGCCCAGAGTGACTCCAGTAGGACGCCCACCGCCTCCATGGAAGTGGGCTCCATGCTGCCAGAGGACTTGGGCACTGACCTGCCCGAGGACAAGGGGCAACATCACCTCTGCCAGGGCATGGCCCTGCCGGGCGGCTTCTTTCGGCGGGAGGGGCGGGATACGTGCGGGCTGCGGGACATGGGAACACTTGCGGGTTGCGTGATGTGGGGTTGCGGACGG
>PVIY010053510.1:0-14725 GCA_004026745.1 Myrmecophaga tridactyla | reverse complement strand
ACATATATACAAAAAAACAATCAATTTCAAAGCACAGTGCAACAACTAGCTGTAGAAAGATTCCAGAGCTTGGCATGGGCTACAATTCCAGACCTTTAGGTTTTCACTTCTAGCTGCTCCAAGACACTGGAGACCAAAAGGAACATCAATATGATTCAGCAATCATACTCGTCTGTCAAACCCTACCTTCTCTGTACAACTCCACCATCAACTTTGATCTTTCTCCCACTCTAATCTTTCCTTGTTGGAAGGGGCTGTCAATAATGTGAGGTAGGGAGATGGAACTAGCTGACGTTCTGGAGAGGCTGGCCCCTAGGTTTCAGAACTTATCTGGTGTAGGGACCCATCTGGAGGTTGTAGGTTTCTGGAAAATTACTCTAGTGAATGGAAACTTTGTAGAATCATGTATATTGCCCTAGGTGTTCTTTACGATTGCCTGGAATGGTTTTGGTTGGGGCTTGGCAAGTTATGAAATAGACAGCAAAATCTTACTGAAGCTTGCATAAGAGTGACTTACAGAGTAGTCTCTCGACTCCATCTGAACACTCTCAGCCACTGATGCCTTATTTGTTATACTTCATTTCCCCCTTTTGGTCATGATAGCTTTGGGTGCCATCCCCTACATCATCAAGGATACTTTCACTCCTCGATACCATGCCCCATGTAGGGAGAAGGGAAATGATTTCACTGGCAGAAAAAGGTGGCCTAGAGAGAGCGAGGCCACATCTAAGCAAAAAAGAGGTCTTCCAAAAGTAACTCTTAGGCATACCTATAGGTAGGCTAAGCTTCTCTGCTACATACATAAGCTTCACAAGAGCAAGCCTCAAGATCAAGGTCACAGCCTATTGATTTGGGTGTCCCTAATGATTGACACAGTATCAGGGGATCCTGTTGTAAAGTTTAATAGTTCCATATTTTTCCTCCTATCCCTCAAGGGACTTTGCCAATACTTTTAGATTATCTGTTTAATATATCGTAGGATGTATTCAATCATTACATTAAGTTATACAGGATTAAAGGCCCTCATTCTTATTCTGGGCTCCCTGTGTTTCAGTTTTTTTTAAATGAGCTATCCAGACAGGTTGATTAGATTATGTGCTATAGAAAATTTAAGTTCTGGACAAAATAAACCTTTCTTCCTTTAGTCTCAAAGAGTAAGTGAAGTTGTAAATTATAGACAATGTCTTCCTTAGCCCTGTGCTCAGAGCCACCCTAATCCTGACCTGATTGGTCTGGTTCCTATCTCTAAATACCAGGTTATACATATATAATACAGCCTCTCAAAATCCAGAAACGTTAATTACAATTTTGGATTAAATGTGACTGCTGCAAGAGCTTACAGTCTAGGCCCTTGTTCTCTTATAAGCATTTTCCTAAGGAGACCATTCAATAATTGCTATTCTGCTTTTGGCTTATTTTGCCTCACCCAGTATCCCACAGGTTCATTCACAAGGTTGCACGCCTCACAACTTCGTTCCCCTTGTAGCAGCACAATATTTGATCCTATGTATACACCATCGTTCGACAATCTACTTCTCAGTCAGTGCATCCTTCAGCCAACTCCATTCATTAGGCATCATGTATAATGCCCAAAGTCCACAGTCCATAAACACTCTCAATTTTAGTTAATTTCATTGTTACCAAAAGAAAAATTAACACATCCTCACCAAATGGAAAATCTAACCTCCTCTTAAATCTTGTCCTTCCCCCCATTATTTACCCCTGGTGTTGCTGTGGTACTGCTGATGCTTTCCAGCTAACCACAGCCCATAGCATGCAATAGCAGTTTCCTCCCTATATCCTGAACTTAAAACACCCTTTGTATAATAATCATACATTTGAAGTAGTTCATGGAAGAACTTATTTATATTTGTAGTGTTGATCAGTGGGACACATAGGTCTATACAATTCCTTTCAATCAAGTTCACCTTCAATATGGTAATATTAGTTTTAGACCCAATAGTGAAACTCCTTCACTTCTTTCTGTTCCCTTACAGAAAGAGTTCAACCTCATTAGCTAACCATTCTCCCATCTCTAGCTTCTATGTATCTCTAAATCCCCAATATTCTATATTATAAGCCTCCAATTTTACCTTTACCATGGGCATAAAAGCAGAGTTATACAGTATCTATCCTTTTGTGTCTGGCTTATTTCACTCAGCATTATGTGCTGCTGAATGCCCTTCCACTGATATAGATTTTCCTTGATTTCTTTTAGCAATGTCATGTACTTTTCTGTGTACAAGTTCTTTACGTCCCTAGCTACATTCATTCCTAGGTACTTGATTCTTTTAGTTGCTATTTTGAATGGAATGCTTTCCATAACTGACTCCTCAGTTAGGTCATTGCTTATGTAAAGACATTTTATTGATTTTTTGCACATTAATTTTATATCCTGCCACCTTACTGAATTTGTTTATAAGCTCAAATAACTTTTTGTCCATTCCTCAGGATTTTCCAAATATGATATCATGTCATCTGCTAATAATGAAAGTTTTACTTCTTCCTTTCCAATTTGGATGCCTTTTATATCTTTTCCTTGCCTAATTGCTCTAGCTAGAACTTCTAGTACAATGTTGAATAATAATGGTGACAGAGGGCATCCTTGTTTCACTCCCAATCTTAGGGGGAAAGCTTTCAATCTCTCTCTATTGAGTACAGTGCTGGCAATTGATTTTATATATATATATGCCCTTTATCACATTGAGGAAGTTACCTTTGATTCTTATCTTTTGAATTGTTTTTATCAGAAAAGGATGTTGAATTTTGTGGGATAGTTTTTCATCATCCATCGAGATGAGTATGTGACTTCTCTCTTTCAATTTGTTAATGTGCTGTATTACATTAATTGATTTTCTTTGTTGCACCATCCTTGGATTCTGGTATAAACCCCACTTGTCATGGTGTATAATTCTTTTAACGTGTTGTTGGATTTGATTTGCTAGTATTTTGCTGAGAATTTTTGCCTCTATCTTCATTAGGGAGATTGGCCTGTAGTTTTCCTTTCTTATAGCAACTTTATCTGGTTTGGGTATTAAAGTAATGCTAGCTTCATAAAATGAATTAACTAATGATTCTTTTTCCTCAATTTTTTGGAAAAGTTTTAGCAGGATTGGTGGTAATGCTTTTTGAAATGTTTGATAAAATTCCTTTGTAAAGCCATCTGGGCTTAGGCATTTCCTTGTAGGAAGATTTTTGATGACTAATTGGGTCTCTTTAGTTGACATTGGTTTGCTGAGATCTTCCATTTCTTCCTGGGTCAGTGTAGCTTGTTTATGTGTTTCCAGGATTTTGTCCATTTCTTCCAACTAGTTTGTTGGCATATAGTTGTTCATAGTATCCTCTTATGATTTATTTTATTTCTTCAGGGTCTGTGGTAATGACCCCCTTCTCACTTCTGATTTTATTTGCTTGCCTCTTGTCTCTTTTTTTCTTTGTCCACTTTGCTAGTGGCCCATCGATTTTATTGATTTTCTCAAAGAACCAACTTTTGGTTTTATTGATTCTTTCTATTGATCTTTTATTCTCCCATTTCATTTACCTCTGCTTTATTCATTGTTATTTCTCTTGCGGTCTTTGCTTTGGAGTTAGCTTGTGGTTCTTTCTCAAGTTCTTTCAGGTCAGCTGTTAAGTACTCAATTTTTGCTCTTTCTTGTTTTTTAATATAGTTATTTTGGGCAATAAATTTCCTTCTCACCACAACCTTTGCCATATCCTATACATTTTGATATGTTGTACTTTTGTTTGCATTTGTCTCCAGTTAACCAGTGATTTCTCTACAATTTCTTCTTGGACCCACTGGTTGTTTAAGAGTGTGTTATTTAATCTCCATATATTTGTGAAAATTTTCATTCTCTGGTGGTTATTGATATCCAACTTCATTCCAATGTGATCAGAGGAAGTGCTTTGAATAATTTCAATTTTTTTAAATTTATAAGGACCTGTACTGTGCCAACATGTGATTGATCCTGGAGAATGTTCCATGAGCACTAGAGAAGAATATATATCCTGTTTTCTGGGGGTATCATAGCCTATATATATTTGTTAGGTCTAATTCATTTATCACATTGTTTAACTTCTTTATTTCCTTGTAGATCATCTGTCTGGTTGTTCTATTTATAGAGGAGAGTGTATTGAAATCGCCTTCTGGGGTATCGTAGCCTATATATATTTGTTAGGTCTAATTCATTTATCACATTGTTTAACTTCTTTATTTCCTTGTAGATCATCTGTCTGGTTGTTCTATTTATAGAGGAGAGTGTATTGAAATCGCCTTCTATTATTGTTGAAACAGCTATCACTCCATTCAGTTTTGCCAATGCCTGTCTCACGTACTTTGGAGTTGCTTGATTGGGAAGTTAAACATTTATGATTGTTATTGCATCTTGGTTAATTGTCCCTTTTATTAATATATAGTGTCATTCTTTGTCTCATATGATGTCTTTACATTTGAAGTTTATTTTGTCCGATATGAATATGCTACTCCTGCTTTCTTTTGGTTACAGCTTGTGTAGAACATCTTTTTTCATCCTTTCACTTTCATTCTGTTTGTATCCTCATGTCTAAGATGAGTTTCTTTTAAGCAACATATAGTTGGATTACAATTTTTAATCCATTGTGCCAATATGTGTCTTTTAATTGGTAAGTTTAGTCCACTAACATTCAAAGTTATTACTAAAAAGGCATTTCTTGAATCCACCATCTTATCCTTTGGATTGTATTTGTCAGATCTATATATTCTTTTCCCTTTTTTCTGTTTTTATCTTTTAAGTTATTCTTTCTGGGACACTTTAGTTCTCCAGACCTCCTTTCTGTCTTTTTTTTTGAAATGGCAGAACTTCCTTTAGTATTTCTTTTTGGCCAGTCTCTTGTTGACAGATTCCTTCAGGATTTGTTTGTGAAAACTTTAATCTCTTCCTCAGTTTGAAGAACATTTTGTCTGGGAACAGAATTCTTAGATGGAAGTTTTTCTCTTTCAGGATCTTAAATATATCATACCACTGCCTTCTCACCTCCATAGTGCCAGTCTTATGTGGTTCCCCTTGTATGTAGTAGATTGTTTTCTCTTGCTGCTTTCAGAATTTTCTGCTTCTTTTCAACATTTGACAGACTGATTAATATGTTGGTGAAGGCCTATTTGGATCTATTCTATTTGGAGTTTGTTGGGCTTCTTTGATTTACATATGTATGTCCTTTATAAAGGTTGGGATTTTTTCCCACACTATATCCTCAACAAATCTTCTTAGCACTTTACTCTTCTATTCTCCTTCTGGGACATCAGTGATTCTTGTATTTGTACACTTTGTTTTGTCCATCATTCCTGAGATCCAATTCAAATTTTCCACCTTTTTTACCATTTGCTATTTTCAGTGTTTTGAAATCAGCTGTCTTGTCCTCTAGTTCACCTATTCTTTCTTGTGCCTCTTCAATTCTGCTGTTGTGGGTCTCTAGTATATTTTCTTAATTTTTGTTTTGTTTTTCTTGTTGTTTCTTTTCTAGTGTATTTTTAATTTTGTTGCTAACATCTTTAATCTCTGTGATAACTGCTATCTTCCTATTTATTCTTTTAAATTCCTCTTCATGCTCTTTACTGTCTTCTTGATCTCCTTTGTGTTATTAGCCACAGGATTTATTTTATTTAGTATATGAACATCTTTGGTTAGTTGTTCTATAGTCTGTGTCTTCTCTGGTGTTTTAATTTGGTGATTAGGTTGGATTATATCTGTCTGCATCTTGATAAGCTTAGTGGTCTTCTCTTGTCTTTGAGGCGTGTAAATATCTTGAGAGGTTTGCTTTGGGATTTGATTTCCTTCAGTAGTCTAAAGCTTTGTATCTGTATGATGGATGTGGAGCAGGATGCAGAGTGCAGGAAGGGGCACAACAATGTGTGATGCTTTGCAACACAGGTATAGGCACAGGTTGGGGACACTATGCTGGTGCCTGTGAGCATGCAGCATGGGTTGCAGGGTTGTGGAGGTACAAGGTGGGGACCATGGGTTTGAGGTGCAACTCAGGCAGACCTTGGAGCACAGAAGCTCGATGCAGCATGTGAGAAATTTACGTAGAGCATGGTGAGAGGCAGATGGGGAGTCTGTGTGGATGCACAGGGGCTGCTGTGCAGGTAGGATATGCATGGGCATGTGCTGTATGGGGATCGTGGGTATCAGGGTGGAGGGTAGGTGGCGCAGAGGTTGGAGTACAGGGGGGCAGGGTTCTGGTTTGTCCTTGTGCAGGGGAGAGAGGTCTAGAGGGCCCTGGTTGCAGATATGGGAGTATGTAGGTCAAGGCACAGGTCACAGATGTTGTAGGATGTGTTTCATAGAGGGTTGGTATTGAGTGCGTGGTCCCCCGGCACAGATGTGTAGCTGTGGAGGAGGTTGGAGCAAGTGTGCGTGTGTGTGCAGGGTAGGAGCTATGTAGCACAGATGTGCCCATGAACACCTGCCAGGTGTGAGAGCAGAGCCTTGTGCCAGAGGGTGGGGCAAGTGCACATTTGCAGGGTAGGGGTGCTGGGGTCAAGAAGTCCGTGCAGGAATGCATGGGCATCTGGCGATGGGGAGTATGTGGCTATGCAGGTATGCTGGTCTGGGGGGGGGTGGGAACCTGAGGTGTGCATGCACAGAGCTCAGGAGCCACAGGCTGGGGTTGCACCTGCATAAGCAGCGGGCAGATCTCACCCAGAAGTGCAGGTCAGCGCTTGCCCAGAGCTGGAGGGCATGACTGTGGACCATGCTTGTGGGCAGATCTGGGAGGGTCATAAAGTGATGTACACCTATGCAGTGCTGGGGGAGAGTAGAGTTGCAGGATTGTATAGGCTGGGGGCGAGTGCAGTCTGGTTATGAAGGTGAGCGCCAGTATCCTTGTTGTGCCAGCGACCACCTGCTGGGTCAGGGAGGGGGAGGTAAGTCTCTGGAGGGGCTGGATGAGACTATCTTGTGCAGAAGAGGTGCGTTGGGCTGGGGTAGGCTTGAGAGGCACTTGGGATGTGGGTGTGGGCCAGGAGTGAGTGGGGACAGGGTTGGGGGGGCAGGGGACTTGGAATGCAGGGAGTGGGGAAGTGGTTGACAGAGTTCAGGTGTGTAGGTGTGGGATGAGTCACAGGTTGCAGGGCTGCTTTAATGAGGGTAGTGTATTCAACGAACTCCACTTGGCTTATTCACTAGTCCTTGTCTCCCTGTCTGTGCACTCCTGAGGGCTACGGGCTTCCGTTTGAAAAGGGGTACATTAGGCTGTCTGCAGCAGCCATAGTGTCTCTGGGTCTCTGCATCTCAATTCTTCAGCTTTTGCAACCAGGGCCTCCCTACCTGGTGTAGAAGACCCTCCCAAGTCACACCCTGGAATCCCCTTCTCAATTGCCTTCCCATCCCTTCTCTAACTGAGCCTTGGAGCAGGGGTGAACTTGACTTATCCTATTCTGCCATCTTCCCAGAACTCCTTTGCTTATTTGTTTATCATCATATATTCTCTAAATTTGATAGCATCTATTTGGAGCCAATTATTTTAAGTATAATAACATTTAGAGTCCTTCTAACAAGCATTTTGGTGTTCTTTTTCTTTTAGACGTTTCCACCACTGTTCTACAGGAATGGCAGGAAAGATTTTAGTCATGACTCTTTCACTGTGTTCCCAATATTATACTCTGGTCAACATGTGGAAAAATACATGAGAAATAAAGAAATCATAGATTGATTTTCTTTGAATTTTGTCTTCATTGAAAGTTGTAAATTATGTACGAAGATGGTATTATAAATATTTAACAACCAAAAGGACATGGGTACCACCCATCAGAATTGACAAGGGCTTTTGTAAATAACCTGAATGGCTCTAATGTGTCTATCAGCTCAATAACAAATAAAACATGATTACAGGCTATAAATTTATGAGCTAATACAGTCCCTCTAAATATTGATGCCTATAAAAACCTGTATCCTTAAAACAACATCACAGGGTGAGCAAGCGTTGCTCAGTGGCAGAGTTCTCGCTTGCTGTGCTGGAGAACCAGGTTAACTTCCCGGTGTCTGTCCATGTGAAAAAATAATAATAATAACAACAACAAAAAATCAAAAGTTATTTATTTTTATTTTCTTTTCTTAATTTTTAGCAGTGAGATGGATAGATACCAATTCTAAAGATAGAAGTCAAGCATATATTCTATATCTTCTCTAGTTCTTCCCTTTTAACTTTATTTAATAACTCAAAAGCCTTTTTGCTTGATCAATTTTCTGGCTTTCTTCCTTCTTAGGAAACATCACAGACTATAAACTTTTTCAAAAAAATATTTGGTAACATATATAAAACACACATTTTCCCATTTTTGCCTCTCATATATGTACAATTAAGTTATATCAATAACATTTACAAAATTGTGCCACCATTCATTACCACAGCTTTTCATAATCTGGAACAGAAAATTTGCATTAATTAAACAATAATTCCCTACCCCCTTCTACCTGGGCTCTGTTAACCTATAATCAGCTTCATGTCACAATGAATTTGCTCATTTTGGTATTTCGTATGTGAATCGTGCAATATTTGTCCTTTTGTGCCTGGCTTATTTCATTCAACCTATAAACTTTTAATATACTCATAATTTCATTAATAGGGTACAACCTTAACTGATATTAGTTGCTAAAATAGATCTTCAGGTTAACTATTTAAAAATCACAGGTATAATGTAAAGAGATTATTTCTGATGTTTATTTGCTTTACTTACTGTTTTGGTTTGCTAAAACTGAAGAAAGTAATATACCAGAAATGGACTGGCTTTTAAGAATGGGATTTATTAGCTTATAAGATTACAATTCTAAGGCCGTAAACATGTCCATATTAATACATCAACAGTATGATACTTTCTATAAATCTGGTTACTGATGAGCTTGGGCTCTTCTTGCCAGGTAGCAAGTCACACACTGATATCCGCTGGTCCTTCTCTCCTGGGTTCTCTTGCCTCCAGCTTCTGGCTTCAGTGGTTTCTTCTCTTTACTTTCGTGGTTGTGTCTCTTTCTTAGCTTCTCCAGACCTTTTCTCTAAACTTCTCTGGGTTTTCTGTGTATCCTTTATCATCTTGTAAAGTTGGTCATTCAAGGTGAGTCACATCTCATTTGAAATAACCTAATCTAAAGGCTCCACCTACAATAAGTCTGTACCATCAGAGATGAAAGAACTTAATACTTTTTTGAGGTACATAAAGCCTCCAAATTATCATACATGTCTTTTTTGCTACTAGTCTTTTAGGGGGTGGGGGTGAGGAGAAGTAACCCAAGATCAAAGTTAAAATTATATTATTAGTGACTAAGTAAAAAAAAAAATGTAAACAAAACAACACTCAGATTTATGATCAACTGACTTTTTCCCCAGTCAATGGAGAAAAAATAATTTCTTCAATAAAAAGTGTTAAGAAAACTGAAAATCCATGTGCAAAAGAATGAAAGTCAACCCCTACCTCACACTATATATAAAAACCAAAATGGATTAAATACTTAAATATAAGAATCAGAACTATAATGCTCCTAGAGGGAAACATACAGAAGCTTCTCTGGGACCTGTGTTAGGCAATAGTTTCTTAGACTTTACACCCAAAACACAAGCAACAAAAGAAGGATAGATGAATGGGACTTCCTCAAAATTAAAAACTTTTGTGCATTAAAAAGACTTTATTATGAAAGACAGCCTATTCAATGGGAGAAAATATTTGGAAACCACATATCCAATAAAGGTTTAATATCCAAAATAAGTAAAGGTACTACATTTCAACAATAAAAAGACAAACAACCTATTTTAAAAAATGGGCAAAAACTCTGAATAGACATTTTTCCAAAGAAAATATACAAATGACCAAAAAGCACATTAAAAGATGCTCAACATTACTAGCATTAAGGAAATGCAAGTCAAAATCACAATGAGACACATTTTCACACCCACTAGAATGGCTACTATTAAAAAAAATGTTACAAGTGTTGGAGAAGTTGTGGAGAAATAGAAACACTTATTTATTGCTGGTGGAAATGTAATGTGGTACAGTCACTGCAGAAGACAGTTTGGTGGTTCCTCAGAAAGGTAAGTATAGAACTATCATACGACTCAGTAATCCCACTTCTGCTATAAATCCAAAAAATTTGAAAGCAGAGATTCAAACAGATATTTTCACACCAATGTTCATAGCAACATTATTTATAACTGCCAAAGGATGGAGGGTCCAGGTTTCATCAACTAATGAATGTATAAATAAAATGTGATATATACATACAATGGAATATTATTCAACTGTAAAATTGAACGAAATTCTGATACATGTAACAATATGGATGAAACTTGAAGACATATATTGAATGAAATAAACCAGACAGAAAATGACAAATACTGTATGATCTAACTGATGTGACATAATTAGAATGAGCAAACTCAGAGAATCAAATTCTGCAATATAGTTTACCAGGGGACAGGGTAGGGATGGGGACAGAACAGTAAATGCTTGAATTATACAGAGGTTCTATTTGAGTTGATCATAATGTTTTGGTAATAGGTGGTGGTTGTGGTAGTACAACATCATGTATTCAATTAACAGCACTGAATTCTATATTTGAATGTGAATGAAACAGAAATTTTAGATTCTGTATATGTTACCAGAGTGGAAATTTTAAAAAGAACATAGAACTGTACAACACTGAACCATTGCAAGTCATTGTATACTTATAAAAATATTCTTTCATGAATTGTAACAAACATATCATCCTAATGCAAGGTGTTAGTAATAGTTTGTTATATGGGATCACAATATTTTATACATGACTTTTTTGTAGGGCTACAACTTCTTTAATTAAAAAATACTATAGAATTTCCAATTTTTAAACTTATAAAATTATAAAAATTTTATAATTCCCTATTTTGGTAAAAGTCATGTAACTAAAAGCCATGGGAACACGAGGAAGATTTAAGAGCTGTTGACATATCACTCTATATACATATTAGGTATCTCCTTAACAAAAATAAAACTCTACAGATATATCTAATCTTTACTCCTTATCCTTTTCCTTCTCCTTCCTCAGAGATAAGCATTCTTGAAATTGAAATAAATTTCTTCTAAGGATAGTTTTATACCTTTACTAAATATGTCTTTATTAATAAATGTTATATATTTTATAGTTTTGCATTTAAACATTAGCTTATCTTCTAAATGTATTACTATGCTTTTGAAAATTACTCTTAATATCCAGGGAAATTATTAAAGAAAGTATAATGCTTTTTTTTCTTTTTTGGGTGCATGTTCCAAGAATCGAACCCGGGTCTCCTGCATGAAAGAAAGGCAGGCATTCTAACCACTGAACTACCCTGGCACCCTAGTATACT
Source organism: Myrmecophaga tridactyla (assembly GCA_004026745.1). NCBI lineage: Eukaryota > Metazoa > Chordata > Mammalia > Pilosa > Myrmecophagidae > Myrmecophaga > Myrmecophaga tridactyla. Next base: position 3,379 of record PVIY010053510.1, on the reverse strand, counting down.
GCTTTTGCTCTTGACATTTATGGGAAATGCTTTTAAGATTTTACTATTATTTGTGCTGTTTTCCACCTATTTATGCAAATACGCTTTGTAGATTTGAGAACATGCTATTTTCCTACCAATGTTGGTGTGTGAGGCAGGCTGAATTATTAGGCCTGATTACTCAGACATGCTGAATCTTCCCTTTGCCATGGTTTTATTGTAGCTGCAGTGTGCTTCCTGCCTCTCTATGACAAGCACACACCTAGAGGGAAATCGATATAGGGTATGTTCTCAACTGTCCATCCTGTGAGCAATTTTTTTTTTTAATTTGCATATGGGCAGGAGGCACCAGGGATCGAACTCCAGACCTCCAGCACGGCAGGTCGGAGCTCTGCCTGCTGAGCCACGGCAGCCGCCCATGTGAGCAATTTTTACATCCGAATTTCATTTGGGGGCTTTTTGTAACATAAAGGTGGTGCAGATTTGGAATTCAAAAGCCTCCAGTTTTAATAATTCAAAGGAGGTGTTTTTTACCTACAAAAGCCACCAAAAAAAGTAAGCATCTTTGAGATTTCCTTCAGGCAAGGACTTGGACATATGAATTCCTCTTACACTGGATTTGAAGCCTTCAAGGATCCTGCCATTAGGCTGGGATTAATTTCCTAATCTTCACGTGAAAAAGGCCCAAGTGATCCCAGAATCCCAGAAAAATCTCCTGGAATCCCAGAAAAAAAATCAATGATCTACCCTGTATCCATGACACACAGCCCTTCCACGCGTTCCGCCTGCAGTCTTATGTTTCTTCTGGACTCAGACCACATTTAGATGAAAAAAAGATTGTGATGTCTACCCAGTATGGGAAGATATGGGGCAGTTTGGCACTTCCTGGTCATCATTTTGTTATGAGACATTTCGTTTTTCCCTATGGTCAAGTTGGGTAGTTTGATAGCCTGTTGGAGAAAAAAAAATAGAACAGTTTTTTCAGCTTCGCTGTCCAGTATAGCACTGTGAAACATCATTCACCAATGTTGTTTGTGTTGTAGTAGAGTCCAGTTTACTTTTGTGACGAAGATGTTGGCTCTGTGCCTGAACTGGAAATTCTGATGAGGTCGCATGGTGTTCTAGTCAGGTCTGTGGGTTCAGATTGGCTGCATAATTTGTTTTCTATCTTATTCCAAGTCACAATAACTACAGAAAACTAGTAAAGTACATGGTTCTACATTTAATTTGAAATGAGAAAAGCTTTAATCCAAGTGTTTCATGGAAGCTACTACCTTTCCTCAAAAATTTGGTGGGGAACAAAAGTGTAAGTGCTTGGTGAAAGTGATGTAGACTATGCATGCATGCAGCTTATCTAAAATCTATGCAAAAAATGAGTTTTGAATGGAAAAGTGATGAATAAATCTGAAATTCTTGGACAGTTCATTAAATTGATTTATATTGGCCATTTATTGGAATCACAGTTAACTTTCTGTTTGTAGGGAAGTTTGAAAAAATACTCATCTACTAAAAACGAATAATGCGAAAAGAAGCTCTTATTTTATTTTCCGGCATTTGTTATTTTGGGCTTTTGTTTAAATGATAAAGACTAAAGTAGTAAGTAATCAAAGAAACATAAAACTTATGTCTGAGACTGTTGCTGGATAGTTCCTATTTAAATTGCACCCATCTTATTTCAAATCAAAGTGAAAATTGAATCTCTTCTTAATGAATGTTTCAATTGTCACTAACAATAAAAAAGGCAAAATTGTTACTATGTTACTTTTTTTTTTTTTTTTGCATAGGCAGGCACTGGGAATTGAACCCAGGTCTCTGGGCATGGCAGGCAAGAATTCTGCCACTGAGCCATCGTCACACTGCCTTGTTACTATATTAAAAATTCCATTTTACAAAATAACAAAACATTTATTGCTCTTTATAGCAATTTTTCTCTGGAGATTGTTTTCATTTTGCATTTTATCATTTTGAGCTTTTCTGTATTAAAGCAATAGGCAAGAGAGATTCATAGGGAATGATATAGGATTTTTATCAGATAATTGGCATAGTTTGGGTTAGATTCTAAGTAAATTCTAGAATGATTTTCAATTTGGAATAGATTGGGTATATTAAAATGTGTGAATGTGTTGTATTTTGTCATAATATAAGATGCATTGCAATTATTTTCTTAATAGGGCATTTAAAGCTCAGAAACGTTGCAATAAATTGCTATAATTTTATTGTATATAAACATATCCTTGAACCAAAGTCCATTTTAATAAATTTCCAGATGATATAACATTTAAAACAGGTTAATTGGATCTATAGTTCAATATATTCCATATAGTTCAAAGCTGAATTTGTAACTAAATGAATCATTGAGCAATTCATAGCTTTGGCTTACTAAATGATAAAGTATATAAAAAGTAATTAATGCTTTTTCTACATGGTTGATATAAAAATGTGCTCACTGTGTTCAAAATGTATATGCATATACAAAGCAGTTTTAAAACCAAAATGTAGACAATTATGATATGGTGTTTGCCCTTATGTTTAGATTCAATATCATGTCTCATATTCTTAATATATTGTCCTAGATACATTCTTGAATTGTGTTAATAATTTCAAATACTGCATGATGTTTTCTGTACTATTGGGTTTAGGAAAATACATGTTTTAAAAGTTGAGCTATATTATATCGGATTCAGGGATTCTTTTATATACTAAGCAAAATTTCACAGCTTATAAAATGGATAATAAAGTAAAGGGCTATCCAATATTGCAATTTATTCTCTAATCTTAAATCAGACACAAGGCATATTTTAGAAAGTCTATACAGCAATTCAATATTTATGTGAACATCTATTTGTTACTGAATAATTCACATCTTTAGATACAAGAATGTGAAGATAACGTTGGAATATAAAAAATAGACAGCATTTACATAACTTGCAAAAAACCCATATCTTTTTATTTACTCTTTTTCCCATCTTCAAGAAGAATAAAATACGACTTGTTTTCCCCATTTATCTAATGAGTTTAATTTCACTTCTTTTATCTTCTTATTACTGTGGCATGTTGTCTGGGAGTTATTTTATTTTGTACTACATGGCGTTCATTTGAATTTATTATCTTCTCTCCCCAAGATTTATTGTTTTCATAGGAAGAATTTACAACAAATAGGCACCCACTCTTTCATTGCTCTTTATTTCACAGAAAGAGAGATGTTTGACATTTACAACCTTTCCCTCAAATGTACACTGCTCTGTCTTCCTTCTGCCATTTGTATAATATACAATTAATTGGAGGGAAAATATGATTAGGAGAGTTATTCTCATCCTCTTAATTTCCCATTTCCTTAGTGGGCAAATTGTATTGCTCTGTATCCTTTAGAGACTCATTTTTATGTTCAGGAGAAAAAAAA
>PVIY010053509.1:0-14658 GCA_004026745.1 Myrmecophaga tridactyla | reverse complement strand
GGAAAACACAAAGGGAGTCATTGAGGCTTTATGTGCTCTGATTCAGAGCTGGGGTTTTATTTCTCTGAGTCATCAGTAATTCCCCCACACCCTGGGGAATGACCAGTATCTGAAAGAGCCAATATAGAAAGAAATTCCTCTCTTAGTGCCAGTTGAGGTGAGGGATGGGGGCAACTCTTCCATACACTGGGCGAGGTATATTGACAAACCACTTCTGGGTCCTGCTATTTTCTATAAAGACTGGCCTAGTTTCTCTCTGAGAACACTGTTGACAGACAGTTAACACATTCTTGCTGCTTTAATTGTGTGCTGTATTACATCCCAGTTCTGACGAAGTAAAGAGGGTAGAAGTAGATTGCCATGATTGTTTTGGTTTAGTGCTTGGATAATAGCCTGAGAATGGGTAGTCATGGAAGCTATGGAAGGCTTGTGCTGAAAGGACCCTACTGGCCAAGTGTTGCCATGTCTTTTGAAACTTATACTCCAGAATTCTTCCAACTGTGGGTTGAAAACCACTCATGGATCCCTAAATTAATTTAGTAGTTTACAACCATCATTTATTTTAGCAAAGGCAAGTAAGCTTGAATTGAACTCAAAGGAAACTATTAAGAGTGCATCATATGTATTGAGTCAATCATTGTTTGGGGAATTTTTGTTTTCAGTTTTATATCATTATGAGATTACTGGGTTACAATATAAAATGTATTTTTACTGTGGCTGTGGTCAAAAATGTTTGTGAACCATTTCTCTATTTCAGGAATTACCCAAGTCTCACACTGATACAAAAGAAAGACCCACTTTTTTTTCAAAGGAGAACATTTGTTATAGTCAAAAGACACAATCCAAATGGCCATAAACAGTAGAATAAATAAATAAATTGTGCCATATTTATATAATGAAAATGTTACATATTCAGCCAAGGAAATGAATGAACTACAGCTATATGCAACAGCATAGATGAATCTTACTAACATGCTGAACAAAAGAAGCAAGATGAAAAAGAATATATACTTTATGACTCAACTGATATAAAGTTTTTTTAATATTTTTATTACAAACAATGAACTGACATACAAACATTCTTGTCATACAATCATTCTTGACATATGAACATTCTTGACATGGTTACAATCAGTGGCTCACAATATCATCATATAGTTGTGTATTCATCACCATGATCATTTTTTTAACATTTGCATCTCTCCAGCAAAAGAAAGAAAAAAAAACATATATGCCATACCCCTTACTTACCACTCCCTTTCACTGACCACTAGTATTTCAATCTACTCAATTTATTTTAACCTTTGTTCCCCCTGTTATTTGTTTATTTTTTTATCCACATTTTTTACTCATCTGTTCACACTGTAGTTAGAAGGAGCATCAGACACAAGGTTTTCACAATCACACAGTCACATTGCGAAAGCTATATCATTATACAATCATCTTCAAGGAACATGGCTACTGAAACACAGCTCTACAGTTTCAGGCACTTCCCTCTAGACACTCTAATACACCATAAACTAAAAACTATATATAGTTCATATATAAATTATATAATGCATAAGAATAACTTCCAGGATAACCTCTTGACCCTGTTTGAAATCTCTCAGACACTGACACTTTATTTTGTCTCATTTCTCTCTTCCTGCTTTCGGTTGAGAAGGTTTTTTCAATGATATAAAGTTTTAAAAAGCCCAAACTAAGCTCTTTGGTTTGGGGATGCACACAGAGGTGGTAAAATTATAAAGAAAAGATCCAGGGGTGAAAGTCTCCCTGCCAATGTGAGACATGAATCCCAGGAATGAGCCTGGCCCTGGCACCGTGGAACCAACAATTCCTGCCTGACCAAAAGGGGGAAAAGAAGTGTAACAAATAAGGTATCAGTAGCTGAGAGCTTTCAAATAGAGTCGAGAGGCTACTCTGGAGGCTAGTCTTACAAGACTTCAACCAGATATTGTTATTTACCATGGTTTGCCAACCCCCAACCAAAACCATTCCTGCCAACCCTAAAGAACACGTAGGGCTCTATTTGAGATACTACAAAAGGTCCATGCACTGTGATTACTTTCCAGAAACCTACAACCTCCAAATGGATTCCTAGGCTAGATAATGCCTGAAACCCAGAAGAGCTAGTCTCTCCAGCACATCAAACAGTTCCATCCCCCTATCCCATATTATCGATTACCCTTTCCAACGTGAAAAAGTTAGAATGGGCATAGTCCAAGTACCCCTAAAGATTGGGAGGAAAATCAAAGGTAAAGGAGGAGTTACAACAGAGAAGATAGGATTTAACAGAAAAGAATGACTGCTAAATTATTTTATTGATATTTCTTTTAGTCTCCAGTGTCTTAGAGCACCTAGAAGGAAAAGCCTAAAATTGTGGAACTGTAGCCCATATCAAACTCTGAAATCTGTTCTATAACTACTTGTTACAATGTGCTTTGAAATTTATTGCTTTTTTGTATATATGCTATATTTTACAATAAAAAAATTAAAAATTGTAAAGAAAAGTGCTAATTACATAAAGTCAGGATAATGGTGCTTTTGTAGGGATGAAAGGGGTATACCAAGTGGGGAATTATGGAGATTTTTTTTTGGGGGGAGGGAGGGGTGCATGGGCCTGCGATCAAATCTGGGTCTCCATCATGGCATAGCATTCTACCACCGAACTACCTGGGCAGTAGTTCATCCTTAACCCAGGTAGTGCTTACATGGGAATTCATTTAAAAATGATTTCTCCAACTGCACAGTTATGTCATACTCTTTGGAATGCATATTTCCCAATTAAAAAACAATTTAGAAGCACTTTCACTTTTCATTACCTGCTTTTACTAGTAGCTGCAAAACATTTAGCCAACAAAAGATCCACGGGAATGATTATACAATTAAATTATGTCAGTGCCTGTTAGTTGTAAACCAGCACTGTCCAGTAGAACTTTTGGTGATGATGAAAATGTCCTAGAAAATGTCCAAAGTAGTTACCACTAGCCTCATATGGCTACTAAGCACTTGAAATGTGGCCTGTGCAACTGTAGAACTGAATTTTAAATACTGCTTAATTTTAATTAATTTAAATTTGAAGAGCCAAATGTTTGATAATGCTGGTCTCTAGACCTATTTGCTGTAGAACTTATGCTTTGCTTTCAGACCAACCTCAATTTGAGTCCTGCTCTGTCACTACCATCCATAGATTTTAGATGGTCTCTTGTCTTCTCTAACCCTCAACATACTTATCTCTAAAATGGGGATGTGAAGAGATACATCTTATTGTTGATGTGAGTACTGTATTAAATTAATGTATGCAAACACCTAAAGCAGCAGCTGCCAGTCGTTGATGTTCAAGAAATGTTTGTTTACTTTCCCAGACCTACTTGGACATCTTAAAATTGTGTGACATCTTTGATGATAAAAAAATATTTATTCCTTCTAGCCTCCTGTATTCTGGAGCAGTTAGAAGGTAAAATTTGAGAGGATGGTATGGTAGCCCATGACAAACCCTGGGATCTGTCCTGTAACTACTTGTTAAAGAGTGCCTTGAAAATTCTTGCTTTTTTCTTTCTTTGCTTTGTATATATGTTATATTATACGATAAAAAAGTTAAACAAAAGTAAAAAGAAATCAGCATGGAATAATGCAATAGGAGAAAAAAACATATAAATCTATCATAAACTATTATAAAATTATTAAGGAAAAAAAACAAGGGCTGAAAGACTCCTGTAAGCCTATGGGCAGGGTAGGGGAACCTGCCCCTTTGGTTTCCCTGAGTATTCTTCCTTTGAGCTGGCTCCTCAGTAGAACAAGTGGGTTCACAGTCCAGGTGCTCAGCCCACTGAGAACCCAGCTGAATCTAGCTGTCGCTCTTTAACCAAAGCTCTATTGTCCTGCACTAGCCAAGGCCTGGCCTGAGCACAACTCATTGCATTCCTATCCTCTGCATCTGCCATCCTGAGGAGCAAATCTGCTAAGCACTTACTAAAATTAGTGTGCTTAGACCCCCAGAGCAGACCTTGGTTTTCTGAGACCTGGGGAGGGGAGGGAGCCCTACTGGTTGAGAACTGAGCTCCCAGCACCTTAGAAGTGGAGGTTCCTGGCTGGGCATGGAGCATGGACACAGACCATATCCCCCGGGAATGCCTAGAGATGGTATGTTCAGCGGCCTTACTGTGGAATAGGAAGATGCTTTGGAAATGACTGAAAGTCGAGTCTCAGTTGTCATTAGAAATATGACCAAATAATCATGAATTAGACTTTAAAATTCATTGCTTTTTTTGTATATATGTTATAGTTCACAATAAAAAAAGACCAAAAAAAAAATAATAATAGGATGACACACTGTTTAAAAGAGGGCTCTTAATTTGAGTGAGACACTCTTAATTTGTGGCTCTAGGACACCCCACCGAAATTGTCTACAAGTTTGTGTATGTGTGTATTTTCCCGAGAAGCTGTTTGTTGAGGTTATCAAAAGGGTCAGAAGTCCCTCCAAATTTAAGAACAATTCATTTGGCTTTTTGTATTTTTGTTTGTAGAGCGAATAAACTTATCTTAATCACCTCTGTGTGAACAACAGACTTAAACAGGAGACTTGTGTGAACAAGCAGATTTGTGATCTGCTTAAGGTGACACAGCTGGCATCCTGCAACAGTGTACAGACACTGGGAGATCCCCATAAATATTTATTAAGTGAATGTACAATGAAAAAAAAATTGTGTGACCTCCTTCAATTAAGGACCGGTTAAAAGAGTTGGGATGATTTAATGCAATCTACCCTACATCTCTAATAGCAGTTCCCAGCACATATCTGCAGTGTAACAGCACCATCACTGCAGGTTTTTAGTAGGGCTTCTTTCATAGTTGAAACTCTAAAGAAACCTTTAAACAAATGTTTCCAAGAAGGAACCCATGGCCAAAAACCAGCTCAGTGTTAGACCCCCCACACCAATTATTTTTGTTTTGTCTTGCTTTATGTGACTAGGAGCCTTTTCAATTTTTCCAGTGGGTAAAAAATTGAAATTCTCATTCACAGCTCTTCCTCCCATGAGGCTTCTCAATTCATGTATATTGGCCTGATATTTTTTAATCAGCTGCCTTGACTCAATTGCTGCAATTTATATTAAAAAATTCTGGTGGTTGTAGTTGATTGCACACTTCCATATGAGACAATAATGTGAGGCAAGTCCTTAAAAGGGTAGCAAAATTGTTCTGATATTGCACCATAGACATGCAGTCTCCAAAATGGAGGCTGTCAAGATCCCCCTTTACGCCTGACCAGTTAGACCACACCTAGAGCATTTTTCTCAATTCTGTGTACCACATTTAAAAAGGGAGGTAAAACTCATGCATTGTGTAGCTACTATGTGACATGCACTGCACTATGTAACTTGTGTACATTTAATCCTCCCACCAACCCAACAAGGTAGGTATTAATAACCCCCCACTTATCTTAAAGATGAGGAAACTGAGACTCAAAGAGGTTAAACAGGTTCTTCAAGGTCATACAGCTGGTAAGTGGAGTGGTCAGGATTCAAACAAATTCTATGTGAATTTCACTAAACCCCTTTGTGAATAAAGGAGGGCAAATAGGGTGAGAAGGAACTTGGTCATTGAGCCGTCTAGGAAGATTGGAAGGGATTGACAATATTTAGCCTAAATAAAGAAACCAAGAGACTGTTGAAATATATTTGAGGGACTTTTGGAAAGAGTAAGGAATATGATCAAGTGAGATAAGCCCTTCCAATTATCCCATCTCTTGCACACTCACTAAACTCCTCTGGGCAAATCCTGGGCTCTATTTGTTTCCCACTTCCCAGACCCCTCTGAAACCTTTCCACTGGACATCTATACTTCTCATCCATGGTTAGCAACATCCCCTACATTCTCAGTTCTTCTCTGAACATTTCCATTGCTTCTTTGCCCATTCTCCTGTCAGAAGTCTGTTTAGCCTGCAGACAGTTCAACTCAGAATTGTTCGTCCTCCCCCATGCCACAGCTATAAGAGTGGGAGATGGAGTTGCCTTTGCCCTGTCTCCCCATTGCAATTTCTAGATTTCACCCTTCCCGCCCCTACATGCAAATCCCTGTGCTCCTTTGAGGTGCAGGCCATTGTACATTTCCTTCTACCTCTTCTTTTTGAAGCCATGTACTGACCTCCCATTTGCTCTGTTGAGAACTCAAGCATCTGTGGGACAGTGCACTTCACACTAACACTTGCCATCATTCTCGTTGACTTCAGCAGATACAACTCCCTGCTGCATCTTCCTTAGTCCCTTCACTTGGAGGTCTTCAGCTCTTCCACTTCAGCCAGCAACTTCCCTTGCCATACTCCAGACCCTGTATTTTCTCAGAAGTGTTGCTCCGCTAAAATCTCAATCTCAGACATCCCACCCTCTGAAGACTAGCTCCTGCTCCTCTGCTTTCCTCATTCACTTATACCCAAGATGACTGTCTTTCAACCCCATAAAGACCTTTAGTTTCTTCTTGACCCTTGACTCTGCTTCCCTACTACATGCACTCCATCATATTCTGTGCAACTTAGACTGTATCATCCATTCCTTCAGCCATTTTGTTGCACATATCATGAATTTCCTCTTATGCTGCCCTTCTACATTATCTACCAGGTAAAACCTCAACCCTGATCAACTCAACTCCTTTCCTCTTCCAGCATGGGTCAGTAGGGAAAGCTAGAAATGTTATTTCAAAACACAGACTTGTACCATTGTATATTTATGATCTCCAGGGTCAACTGGGTCCTTAACTCAACCTGGAAATCATTTTATATTTTCATATTCAATTCTCCCCTTCTGACTAGCAGAGTATTGAAGGTTTTCTTCATTTTCCGGAAATATCTACCCACCACTTTATTTTCAACAGACAACTTTGCCTGCTCTTTCATAAAGAAAATGGAAACCACAAAGAGGAAGTCCCTCAACCTCCTGCCACTAGCCCCACAACCCTTCTTGCATCTGCACTTGCTCTTTTTACAAGAGGAGGCCTCTCCTGTTTAAGGCTATTTTAATTTCCTTCCCTCCATTTACTCATAAAGCTTGCTCTATCAGGCCTATCTATCTAGCCTCTCCCTTTCTCCTAGCTCTTTCTCAACTATATTTACAAGTTCCCAGTTTAAAAACAAAATGCAACCAATTCCTCCTGGTGTCCACATTTTTTCTCAATTCAGGCCAAACTTTCTCTTCCCAATCATAGTCAGCTATTTTGAAGTGACTACTCCCTCACCTCAACCAACCAACATCTGACCTACCTCTTTGCTCTCCATTAAAAGTTCTTACCAGTGTCAAGATTTACCAATCTTGGTAAATCCATAATCACTTATCAGTCTGTATTTTACTTAAACTCTGGTCTTCAAACTCATGTAATCCCATGGTTTACAATACTCTAGGCCTCTAGGTTTGCATTCTTTTCTCTAACTTCCTTTTCTCTTTTCCACTTCAGATCCCTCCTTTTTCTGCTGTCCTTCAAAATAATTTTCCAAGAAGTGTTCTTCCCAGGAGCCTCCTATTTTCTTATTCCACTCCTATGGCTTTGTTTACCTTCTACACACTGATGACAACCAAATTTATGTCTCCAGGAAAGACCTAATTCTTCAGCTCCATATTTTTATATCTAACTAACCAGTTGACATAGCCCCTTTGGAAATCACCCCTGTCCCATCCCACCTTAACTCAACGCTGTCCAAAACTGTATTCATTATCTGTCTCTATATAATGGCTGTTCTTCCCAGGCACTTCTCTCCAGGTGATGGCATTACTCCTAAGTTGCCCAGGTGGGGAAACCTGAAGTCAGCCTTGACTCATTCCTGTCCCTCAACTTCATCCTGGTTTATTCCTCAGTCCACAGATCCTGGCAATATTACCTCTGAATCCTTCTCTCTCTCCCTCCCTTTCCATTCTCTCTAGCATTTTTTAAACAAATAAACAGTTATTCACACACCATACAATCCATCCTAAACATAAAGTCAATGGCTCCAGGTATAATCACACAGTTATGCATTCACCACCACAATCTTTATGTCTTACTTCTTTCTTTTGTTTGTTTGTTGTTGCTGTTGTTTTTTGCATGGGCAGGCACCAGGACTCAAACCCGGGTCTCCTACTTGGCAGGTGAGAATTCTGCCATTGAGCCACCATCACCGCCCTCTCTCCAACTTCTTAATTTGGTCTGTGTGTCTTTCTTTTCTGAGACCTATGGGATAGCTTGTCTGGTGAAGTACTTGGAGGCCATCGTTACATCATGGTAATTTCCTACATGACAGGTAGATTGTATAAGTGGCCTCAATTCTTTATCCATGTCTATATCCATGTCCTTTTCTATGTGACTCTTCAGTTCCTCCCATAAAGGGACAAAATATATTTAGGGAAATTGAAATTGAGTTCAGCCATGTGGTGTGCTTTGCCTAGAGGAATGTTAGCAGTCATGATGCTAGCAGAGGTTTGAAAAGATGCTTGTCCTATTGGGCTTGCTATTTTGCAGTTCTTCTGTCTCTATGAAAAGTACATGTCCAAGTTTGACCAATGGTCCCAGAAGGAGGATAAAAGATGCATGGTGTGCAGCCTTGCCCAACTGAACCCAGACTAGCTCAGATGACTCTAAGTTGGCTGTAGGTGCATAAGTAAGCCCAGCCAAGGCCAAAAGAACTGCCCACATGAGCTTAGCCTAGATCAGCCAACTCACAACTGAAACACAGACTCGTAAAAAATAATAATTGGGTGTCATCTTAAGCCACTAAATTTTGGGCTGTAACACAGTAATTGCCAATTTTTGTATAGTGCTCTTTCTAAAACACAAATCTGATTACCTTATTCCCCCTTCTTAAAATCCTTCAAAGAATCACCATTTTCTTTAGGACAAACTATAAATTTCTACATAATCTGCTCCTCCTTGTTCATTTAGCCAACTTCATCTCTTAGCATTACCTTCCTGCCTCTCTAAATTTCAACTATGCTGAACTATTTGCAAACCTTTGACTGAGCCATCCTTTCTCTTACCTCTAGGCTTTTGAATATGCTGATTGCTCTATAGAGTACACTCTTTCAAATGGCATTTTCTGGCCGTTAGTCCTACTCACTTATCAGATTTCAACCTTGATATAAATTCTGGTAGGAAATCTTTCCTAAATTCCACTCCTATTTAGTACCATATTGCCTATATTTATTCTGCTTATCACACTGTATGTTAATTGCCTGTTAACAATTCTGCATTGTCTATTAGGCTATGATTTCCATGAAGAATGGAAGAATGAAAGGATTATGTGTGTCATGGTCACTGGTTTTACCCTAATATTTAGTGTGGTAGATTGATTGTGTTAATGGTACCAAGTAATGGCTTCCCTGTAGCCACACCTTTTGCCTATCTCTTTGTAGTCACCTCTTATATTAGTTAGGGTTCTCTAGATAAGCAGAATCAACAGGAAATATTCATAAATATAGAATTTATAAAAATGTCTCACGTAATCATGGGAACATACAGTCCAAAATCTGTAGGACAGGCTGTGAAGCTGACGATTCCAATGGAGGGTCTGGACAAACTCCATAGGAGAGGCTCGCCAGCCGAAGTAAGAAGAGAGCCTGTCTCTTCTGAATCCTCCTTAAAAGGCTTCCAGTGATTATATTAAGCATCACTCATTGCAGAAGGCACTCCCTTTGGCTGATTACAACTGGACTCAGCTGTGGATGCAACCGTAGTGATCATGATTTAATTCTATAAAATGTCCTCATAGCAACAGACAGGCCAGCACTTGCCCAACCAGAAAAACAGGTACCACCTCCTGGCCAAGTTGACACATGAACCTGACCATGACACCTCTCATTTTGACTTTGGATTCAGCTGTATGACTTGCTCTGGACAATAGCATGTTAATGAATGTGATGTATGCAAGAGAATGCATGATTCCACTTGCCCTTTTGTATGATTGGGCTTGCTTGCACTTGCCCTTTGGAATCAACATGAGAACATGCCTGGGCTAGCTTTCTCGAAGGATAAGAGAAACTCATGGAGAATAGCTAAGGCCATCTTAGACCAGCCAAAGCAGTTGACCTTCATATCTATGCAAGGGTTCAATCAAGATCAAAGGAGCTGCCTACTTGACCCAGAATTGCAGAAAATTGAGTAAACAAGATCAGAAGAACCACCCAGTCAATCCATAAACCCAAGAGCAATAATAAATGATTATTATTTGAAGTCATTGTGTTTTGGAGTACTCTGTCATGCAGCAGTTTTGTAGCAATAGATAATCATAAATCTAGCCTTTGCCCTCCCCATTTCATTCTTGGTGCTGTCTCCAAAAGATCTTTAAAACAAATTCTTTCAACCAAAATGCTAAAGTAATAACTTCCCCTGCTTATTTTTTCATGGTATTCTCTCACTTAACTTAACCTAGGTCAATTTCTCCTGGGCAATTCTTAGATCTTTTCTGTTGATGGTGTTTGAAACTGAGTCTCTAATTTCCTTCTTTCCTCCTTGTTAATTTCTTACTGCATCATTTGAATTGGCTCACAAAAGACAATTATTAAATTTCCAGGAATTGTGTGAGACAATTATTAAATACAAGTGCCATCATTTGCAAGCTGCCGGAGTGCAATATACCAGAAACAGAATTGCTTTTAAAAAGGGGAATTTACTAAGTTGTGAGTTTACAGTTCCAAGGCCGTGAAAATGTCCAAATTAAGCTACCAACAAGAGGTTACCTTCACTCAACAAAGGCCAATGAAGTTCGGGGTTTCTCCTTCAACTGGAAAGGCACATGGCAACATGGCAACATCTGCTAATTTTCTCTCCCGGCTTCTTGCTTCGTGAAGCTCCCCCACAGGCATTTTCCTTCTTCATCTCCAAAGGTCTCTGGCTGCTTGGGCTCTAAAGCTTTTTCCAAAATGTTTTCCTCTTTAAGGGCTCCAGTAAGCAACCCCACCTTGAATGGGTAGAGACTCATCTCCATGGAAACCATCTAATCAAAAGTTCCCACCCACAATTGGGTGGGTCACATCTCCATGGATAATAAAAAGCTCCCAGCCAGCAATATTGAATGAGGATTAAAAGACATAGCTTTTCTTGGGTACAAAACAGATTCAAACCAGCACAACAACCATCCTTGAAATTGGCTATGGAGCATGTATTGTCACCACAGAAATTGGCAAACACTGCAAATAACAGCTCTCTCCCCAACTCCAAATCTCCAGTTTTTTTTTTACCAACATTTACCAGAACAATATTGTAGATAATCTTTGTGTTTTACTGCTGAAAGTTACTCTCCTAGCCTCTATGAAAGAGGCAGATACACTGACTGAGGGGTTAGAATGCTGAGGCAAGCCAGGTAAAGATGGTGGAATTTCTGGAATTTGCTTTCTTATTCATGTGTCTTATCGATGCTGGAATTTCTACAGCACTATTTGTGTAGAATGTCTCCTCTTAACTGGAAAAGACATACGTGTGTTGGTGTGACCAAAACTCTAGCATGTACTTTTTCTTCATTGATGCTATAATGGAAATGTGTCAATCTTTAGCTGCCCAGCCTCCAAAACCCCTTCTTTTTGGTGTGTGCAATTTTATTGAGATATATACACACACCATACAAATCATCCAAAGTACACAATCACTGTCTCACAGTATCATCACATAGTTGTGCATGCATCCCCATAATCAGGTTTAGAACATTTTCATTACCCCAGAAAATAAATAAAAATAAAACCAAAACCGTCCCATACTTCTTATCTCTCCCTTATTGTTATCCCATAGTATTGGGGTGGTACATTTGTTACTGTTGATGAAAGAATATTAAAATATGAATGTTAACTCTAGTCCATAGTTTGCAATAGGTACATTTTCCCCATATATCCTTCTATTAGTAACTCCTCATAATAGCTTCATGCATTTGCTCTAGTTCATGAAAGAACTCATGCTTTAAAAATATTTGTGCAGTTAATCATAGTCATAGTCCACTACAAGATTCACTGTTATACATTCCCATGTTTTAACTATCAACTTTCCTTCTGGTGACATACATGACTCTAAACTTTTCTCTTTCTGCCACATTCACACAGCATTCAGCACTATTAATTATTTTCACAGTAACATGCTACTGTCACCTCTATCCATTTCTAAATGTTTAAGTTCAACCTAGTCAACCATTCCGTAACTGCTCCCCATTCTTTAGCCTCATTCTAAATCTGGGTAACCTGTGTTCCATATTTTATGTCTATGACTTTACATATTATAATTGGTTCATATCAGTAAGATTATACAATATTGGTCCTTTTGTATCTGACTTATTTCACCTAACATAATGCTCTCAAGTTTCATCCATGTTGTTGCATGCTTCAGGACTTCATTCCTTCTTAGGGTTGAATAATATTCCATCGTGTGTATATACCACATTTTGTTAATCCATTCATTTGTGGGTGGGCATTTGGATTGTTTCCATCTTTTGGCAATTGTGAATAATGCTGCTATAAACATCAGTGTGCAAATGTCTGAGTCCCTGCTTTTAGATGAAACCCCTTCTTTTGTTTGAAGAATCACCATTATGTAACTCTTATTGGGGGCTAGGGCATCATTATCAAAGATGAAAAGCTGCAATATTTATTTTCTTTGATTATTGGCAGCTGGAGCAAGGGTATATGACCTAGTTCAACTAAGGAGATGCGCCAAGAACTGTATCTTAAGGTAGTGATGAGAAGAATTAGTAGAGTTTAGAATTTAGTCTACTGTCCATGATGGTGTAAAAGGCCCTTTGCTCCAGCTGTGTTTTTGCTTGTTTTTTGTTTGTTTGTTTTTGCATCACCTTGACATTCTGGCACCCCAGGTTCCGTCCATTCTTACCTGTTTTCTGATATGCTTCTCCAGATTTTCTGTCAATTCTATAAGGCATATATACTTTTCAAATACAATATCTTCTGATGCAGTTAATCAAAGTCAGTATCTATTGTTTTCAACTAAGTGCCCTGACTGAAACAAGCAATATGCTGAGATATCTACAAGTTTGCCAGTAGGGGATATGGGGGTCATCAAGTGGATGGCCCAAACTGAATATTGCCACAACTTTGATGTTGATGCCTGTTTATATAGCTAGGCTTCCACTAAAGGAATTAACTAAGTTGGAAAGAATGCAGCTGACATTCCCATTCTCATTATTATTATTTTTTTAAATAATACTAGCGCTCTGAATTTAAAGAACTAAATAAAATTAAGGCATGATATATTAAAATAAGATATATGTCTTAGAGAAAGAGACATAATCACTAACACCAATGAGGTAAATATTTTTCTCAAAGATCTTTATCTATTCTTGACAGAGCTCAAGTTAATTCCCCCCACACCCTTGCTTGAGTAGAATGAAATTAGCTTAATGTATCTTGGCTGCTCTTTCTCTGGGGATGATTGTTCTTGACCCCTGAACTCTTAAACAAGTTTGCATTAAAAACAGTTTTGCCAGATAGCTTTTTATCTAGTGAGAGGGAGATATAGTAATACCTATATTTTCTTCTTAATATCTGGGCTAATATTAGAGAATGGCCTAATTTGGCCTTCCCTGTGATGTCTAGCAGAAGTAGAGCTTTGCTGACCACATTTCTAGTGTCCTTTCTTGTGATAAAGCAAACACAAATACACTTAGTGGCATGGTACTTCTGGTCTTTGTGAAACACCCATGAAGATTTTTTTGTTTTCTAATTAAAAGAGAGTTTTACTCTGCCAGGACAGCCTTGAACATTCTTGCACTTCCTTTTAGCATGGTTGATTGAAATTTGTTTTTCCTCACAGTTGGGGTGCATAAAATATGCTACCACTCGCATACAAATGCATTTGTTGTTTGCAGTGCTGCAAAAGACTTGTGTCCTACACACTCAGGAATTCAAGTACATTCTATTTCACACACTTCCCATCAAAAAGTAAAATATATTTTGTATGCTTATAATTGTATAGGCTGCATTACAAGTTTTCTCCTGACAGAAGAGAGTTTGCATTTTTAACACCTTTTTTCTCTTCCCCATTCACATTTTTCCAGTGCAGGGTGTCATTAGGACACCTTCATGTCTCAATATGACATCAGTCCCACAGCTTTATAAGCCAAGTACATTTGTCCAATAGATGATAGGTATATTCCTGGAAGCCATTACTACACACCAGAACAAGTAGCAATATACTAATTATGCACAGAAATTGCTGTCAACCATATGTTGACAAAATATATTCCACTGATAAAACCCACACCCATCCTCAGTACATTGCTAGGGTCCCTCCAGGACATTTGAGGAGTTCCTGCCATTAGGGACCCTGTGGTAAATCCATCTGCGAATATAATGTCAGATTATGAACTTACTTTTTTGTTCTAAATGAATAGTTAGATGTCTCAATTTATTGGATAGTCTGTACTTCATTGATTTGAAATGTCAGTTATCATATACTAAATTCCTATATACAATTAGTCCCTTTCTGGACTATTTAGGTTTCAGTCAGTTTATTTGTCTCTGTGTCATTGTCACAGTTTGATTGCCAATGAGTTTAGAATATATTTTGATATTTAACACAAAAGCTCTTTTTACACTATTTCATATGAAAGTTTAGAATTAGCTCATTGTGTTCTGTGAAAATTTCACCTGGGATTTTGATTGGAATTGTATTGAATTTAATCAAACCATCACTTAAGATTTTCTTGTG
>PVIY010053508.1:0-14646 GCA_004026745.1 Myrmecophaga tridactyla | reverse complement strand
CACATCCGGCCACGCTGCCCTGGGCTTCCCAGGCCGACAGTAGGGTTTCAGGGGGGCTGGGATCTTCTCTTCCGGAATGGGGGTCCCCTTAGTCCTCCCTCAGGATCCTAACTTTGACATCTAACAGGGCTTGGGACTCTTCCTCTTTCCTAACCAGAAGCTGGGACCCTCACACCAAGGCCCTCATAACCCTGTGATTTCTGTACTGGCAGAATGGGGACCTCAGCCTGACATCCTGGCTGAGTCTGGGATCTACCAGAGTTCACAGCAGCTACAAGGCTGAAGGTCTCCTCAGTACTCTTTCAGGCTACCTTGACACTTGTCAAGGCCAGTGACCATCACTCTACTGACTTGAGTCCCGGCACCTCAAACCAATTACATATATATATGTAATTTCCTGAAAGACTACCTACCCTTCCTAGGAGTGATTTCCTAAGAGTAAAATAGTTGCTATTTTACTTCCAGTCCATTCTTTATATTCTATTAAAATGATAATTTTTTTAAAAGGCAGTCTTGACAAACTTTTAGTTTCTCTGCTGCTAAATCGATACCATATTATAGGTTGGCTTAACAACAGGAATTGATTGGCTCACAGTTTCAGAGCCTAGAAAGCTTACTTCCTCCCAGTGACTACCTTCTGGCTGGCTGGCAGTCTTTGGGGTTTCTGGCTGTTCTGTAACATGGTAATACACATACTGATGTCTTTTTGGCTGCTCCTGGTGGCTTTTGTTCCTGCATTCAATTTCCCTTGCTTATCATGACTTCAGCCATGTTGGATTAAGGTTCACCCTTATAAGTGTGGGCACAGCTTAGCTTCAAAGGCCCAGTTTACAAATCCTGTTCATAAGAACAGGATCTGGGACCTGAACATGTCCCTTGTGGGGGAATTGATCAACTCCCCAACACCCACCAAGTCGTTAAGTGCTTTCAGGTGGTTCTTAGTGCAGTCTCTGCACTCATACTGCCTCCCTCAACATTGTCTTACCCCATAGCTACTGGCATCTATGGTCTGAGTTGCTAACTCAGATTTCTGCAACAAGCTATGGGCACAAGTTTACCAACTTTTGTCCTCTGATGCTGTCATCTGCATTCTGTTGCAAGCTGCCTACCTCCACTCTCCCATTCCAAATATATGAACCAGTTCAATATATATTCTTCAATCTCCCAGGCGTGGTCTTGTGCCTTCTGGTTTAGATTTTGTTGTTAATATATGAATATATGTATATATATTCTCTATTATATAGTTTTCCAAGGTTGATTTGGAAGTAGAAGCCAACAACTCAAGCTTGGATTGTCATCTTGGTAGCTATAGGTGAGTCACTAAATCTGTACACAATTTAATAAACATTGACATCTTTACAATTTTCTGTTCCCCATCAATGAATATGGTACACTGTTCTGTTTATTTGGAATTTCTTTTGCCTGAATCTATCCATACATGTTTATAGTTGCCTCCAGAAGCATGTACACATTTTTATTAGGTGTCTTCATAGGTAATTTTTTAATTTTTTTACCATTTTGAATGGGATATTTTCTGTTACATATTGTAATTAATTCATGCTTTTGGGTGGCAATGCTCTTGATTTTGTTCTAGCAATCTTCTGTGTACCATCTTTCTGATGTCTGTTATTCATTTGAATGCTCTGCTTGCCTAGTCCTTTGAATATGCTTGATAGATAATCATATTGTCAACAAATAATATCTTTTTTTTCACTATTCATTCTTCTTATTTATTTTGATGTCCATAGCTCCAGCTTTGTGTTCCAGTCAGTTTTGAACAGTAAAAGAGATAGCATACATTTTTGAACAGTTTGAGGCTTTCATGGGAATTCTTCTACATTTTCAACATTAAATATGTTTGCTGAAGATTTCAGAAAATGGAAATTCTTGTCTAATCTTAGTTTATTAAATGTTTTTATCATGACCTAGTGTCAAATTTCTTTCAAGAGCTGTTTATGTACCCCTTAGCTCAAAATTATTTTTCTCCTCTTATTTGCTTGCAAGCATAGTTGAAAGTATTTTTCTAAGTTAAAGCATATTTCCATTCTTTGGGAACAGACTGTTCATTATAAGCTATGTTGAATATGCTATCAGTACATTTAGGACATTTGCTACAATATGAATAAGCTTAGCTGGAGTGTTATTTTCATGGGAAGTCATCATCTGGTCTTTGAATCAAAGAGAGGTAACCTGGCAAAAACAGATGACTAATTGCCCATCTGTTTGTATGCTATCCTAGAGTTTACCTTAGGTGGTAATTAGTGTGCTATCATTTTGTAGAACCACCTTCCAAAACTGCCTTGTCCTAGATCTTTGAAGGTGTCTTGATTTTTTAATGCAGTTTCATTCACATTGTTTGATTACAGATTTCTATTTCTTTGTGGACCAATTTGGGAGTTTTTCTTTTAAAAACTGGTCAGTTTTCTTAGGATTTCAAATGTAATGGCATTTCATTACAGAAATTCTCAAACATGTACAACAGTAGAAATGAACAAAATGTGCCTGACACCCAGCATCAACAATGATCAATACATGACAATTAAATCTTCACCCACTCCCATCTCTGCCACTGGAATAATATGAAGCATATTCAAGGCACCATACCATTTCTTCTCTAAATATTTTAAGGGTGTATGGGTAGTTTAATGGTTAGAATGCCCACCTTCCATGCGGGAGACCTGGGTTCAATTCCTGGACCATGAACCTGCCCCCCTCCAAAATAATATTTTAAATGCATTAGAAAAATTTAAGGATTTTATAATAAATAAATTCAATACAATTATCTTTCCTAAGAAGCTTAAATAAGTAGTCAAATATCCAGCTATTTTGTCACACTTACTTGGCTGACATACACTTTTTAATAACTTAGTTTCTTTGAACCGTGTTTAAATGCAGTCAAATCATTTTTATGATTTGTTATGTCCTTTAAATGTTTTAAAATCTATACCTCTCCCCCATTACCTCATTTTCCTTCCAGCTTTCTGGAAACAAAAAAGGACATAAGTCTTGTGATCTGTGCAGTTTCCCTCAGCCTCAGCATGGCTTATGCTGAATTCAACACTTGTGTTGTCCTTTAACAAGTTCTTCAGCCCTTACTTTCTGATACTACAAGATTCTTTAGGCTCATTTTGTATATGTCTTGCCACAGGGCTAGAAACAGCCATTTCACTAGGGAACCCTGCTTCATTTTATTGGAGGATGGTTTTAGAAACCTAGATCTGAGCACTGGGTATGCTCTTTGCTACTAGGGAGTCATTACTTAAGGGAATTCTCAGCTAACATAGCAATGAAATATGTATGTGTTTATTAACCTGTGTATATACATGTATCTATAAATATTTATATACGCATCCATCCATCTCTACACTAAGCTGAACATGAGTTCATACTGATTTCTCTAGCTTTAATCCATTATCACAAAGATATTTCTAGCCTCTTCCCCTTGCTTATCCATAGCATCACACTCACATCCACCAACAATTTAAATAATTTTGCAATTCTTGTATACATGAACAGCAGTATCAGATTTGCTAACAGATATCACAGTAACCTTGTCATAAAAAATCTCTATAAATTAGAGTGCAGTCTTTATGTGCAGTTCCTTTGGCCCTTAGTTTCAGAGACTCTACTCATTTCCAACATTGCTTAGGTCAAGAACTTTCCCCCCCACCTCCCTCGCTGAGGTCATTTCATACATTTGTAATACAGTTAGATTATTTTGTGATATTCTGCCTTCTATCCCGGAATTCCCCAGCCTCCTAAATGATTTTTACAATGTGAACACATTAAGGTTCACTCTTGATGCAATAAATTTCTATGGTTTTTGACAAATGCATAGTGCCATGTATCTGTCGTGATAGTATCATTTAAAATACTTTCACCACTTTAATAAATCCCCTGTGCTTGTCATATTTAACCCTCTCCCATGAATACCTGGCAACCATTGATATTTTCACCATCTCTGTATTTTTTCCTTTTCCTGAATTTCATATAAATGGAATAATATACTATTCTGCCTTTTCAAACCTGGCTTGTTTCACTTAGCAATTACGCATTTACAACTCATCCATGTCTTTGCATGGCTTGTAACTCTTTCTTTTTATTGATGAATATTATTCCATTGTATGGCCATGCCATTGTTTATCAATTCACCTAATAAAAGGTATTTTGGTTGCTTTTAGGATCGGGCAATTATAAAATAAGCTGCTATAAATATTCAGACATAAGTTTTTATGTGTACAGAAGTTTCCATGCCAGTTGGATGAATGACTAGGTGAATCCTATGGTAAGTTTACGTTCAACTTTGTAAGAAAGTGGCAAATTGTCTTCCAAAGTGGCTGTACCATTTTACATTCTCAACTGCAATGAATGAGAGTTGCTCCATTTCTTTGCCAGAAATTGATCTTGTAATATTTGGATTTTAGATCTTCTAACTGATGCACAGAGGTATCTCATTGCCGTTTTAGTATGAAATTCTCTAAAGGCAAATGATATGAATATCTCTTCATAGGCTTATTTACTCTATCTTTTTAGTAAGATGTCTGTTCAGATCATTTGCCTATTTTTTAAAATTTTGTAGATTTCTTTTGTCAAATTTTAAGAGTTTTTTTATCATTTGGTTGCAAGTCCCTTATCAGATGTGTATTGCAAATATTTTCTCCAAGTCTGGGGTTTCTGTTTTCATTCTCATAACATTTTATTTCACAAAAAATACGTTTTAAATTTTAATAAAGTACAAATTGATTAAAGTTTTTCACAGATCATGTTTTTGTTGTTGTGCTTAAAAACTTATCGCCAAACTCAAAGTTATGTGGATTTTTTCCTATGTTTGCCTCTGAAAGTTTTATAGTTTTTAATTTTACACTTGGTTTTATGATATATTTTAAGTTAATTTTTGTGAAAGGTGTAAGATTTTATCTAGGTTCTTTTTCTTTTTATAGGGCCATCCAATTTTTCAGGCACTATTTGTTGAAAAGATGATATTTTCACCATTGTTACCTTTGCACCTTCATTGTAAATCAGTTGAATAAATGTGTCCAGGCCTATTTCTGAGTTTTTCATACTGTCTAACTTACTGTAGCTTTATAGTTAGTCTTGAAATCAGGTAGTATGAGACTTCCAACTTTGCTTTTCTTCCTAAATATTGTGATAGCTATTCTAAGACTTTTGACTTTCTAATAAACTTTAGAACCAACTTGTTAATATCTTCAAAATAGTTTGGTGGGATTTTTTTATTGAGATTGCGTTGACTCTATAGAACAAGTTGGGAAGAATTGATCTACTACTAACACTGTTAGATCTTCCGTTCCATAAACATGGAATACTGCTCCATTTATTTAAATATTATCTATTTCTTTCATCAGTGTTTTGTTGTTTCTCACAGACAGATTCTAGACATATTTGTTAGCTTTATGCTGAGATATGTCAATTTTTGGAGCTATTGTAAATGGTATTGTTTTCTATCTAGAATTCTGGGCTGGTTTGAAAGGATTATGTGCCCTAGAAAAGCCATCCTTTGATCCTGATCTCATCATGTGGAGGCACCAGTTTCTTTAATTTTCATTCAGTGCTTTAGGTTGGAGACTTGATTAGATTATCTCCATGGAGATGTGACTTACCCAGTTGTGGGTACTAATTAGAGGGAGATGTGACTGCACCCATTCTTGGGAAACCTTGGTTACTTTACTGGAATCCTTTAAAAGAGGAAGCATTTTGGAAAGAGCTGTGAAGCACAAAGCCGTGACAGAGCCATGGGAACCACAGAGCCCACACAGCCAGAGACCTTTGGAGATGAAGAAGGAAAACACCCCAGAGGGAGCTTCATGGAGCAAGAAGCCTGGAGAAAAAACTAGCAGACGTTGCCATGTTCGCCATGTGCCTTTCCAGTTCAGAGAGAAACCCTGAACTTCATCGGCCTTTCATGAGTGGAGGTAACCTCTTGTTCATGCCTTAATTTGGACATTTTTATAGGCTTGCTTTAATTTGGACATTTTCACGCTCCTAGAACTATAAACTGCAAATTACTAAATTCCCCTTTTTAAAAGCCATTCCATTTCTGGTATTTTGCATTCTGGCAGCTAGCAAACTAGAACAAATTCCAATTGTTCATTACTGTTATATAGAAAATCAATTGACTTTTTTATATTGACTGTATATCTTGCAATAGTGCTACACTCAATGATTAATTCTAGGGATTTTTTTGTAGATTATGCACTTTATACATATACAGCCATGTCTTCTGAGAACAAAGATAGTTTTATTTCTTCAATTCCAATCTGCATATCTTCTATTTCTTCTTGTTCTATTGCACTAGCTAAGCATTCTTAGTATGATGTTGAATAGGAGTGTTGAGAGAACATCTTTGCATTGTTTTTGACTGAAGGGGGAAAGCATACAGTGTTACACTATTAAGCATGATATTGGCTATAGTTCGATGAGAGTATTTTTCATGAATGGGTATTTGATTTTGTAAAATGCTTTTTTTCAGAATCAATTGGTATTATCATGCTTTGCTTCTTTAGTCTGTATATTGTGGATTATATGGATTGATATTTAAATATAGTGGCAGCTTGCATAAGTAGAATAATCCCACCTGGTTATGATGTATAATCTTTATATATTTTTGGATTCAAATTCCTAATATTTTTTAAGATTTGTGGGTCTACGTTCATTAAAGTCATGGATCTGTAGTTTTCATTTCTTGTAATATCTTTAACTTGTTTTGTTGATAAAGTGATGCTGGTTTCATAGAATAAGGTAGAAAGTGTTTCCTTTGCTACTTTTTGGAAGAGATTGTGAGTTGGTATTAATTCACCCATAAATCTTCATAGAATTCACCAGTGAAATAACCTGGGCTGAGTGCTTTATATTTGAAAGGACATTAATTACTAATTCTATTTTTCGTAGTTATAGGGCTATTCAGGTTATCTATTTCTCCTTATGTGAATTTTGGTAGTTTGTACTTTTAAGATAATTTTATTTAAGTAATCAAATTTCGGGCTTTGAGTTGTTTGTAATATTTTTATTGTCCTTTTACTGTTCATGGGATCAGTAGTGAGAAACCCTCTTTTAATTATGATTTTGGTCATTTGTGTCTTCTTTCTTTATTCTTGGTTAGCCTGGCTAGAAATCTATTGAGTTCACTGATATTTTCAAAGAAAAAGCTTTTGGTTTCATTGATTTTCTCCATTGCTTTCCTATTTTAAATTTCATTGATTTCTTCTCTATTTTTCATTTCTGTCTACTGTTGCTTTACATTTAAATTGCTCTCCTCTCTCTAGATTCCTAAGATGGAATCTTAGGTTGTTGATTTTAGATCTCTTTTTAAAAACATGCATTTAGAACTATGAGTTTACCTCAGCACTGTTTTTTCTATGTCCCACAAATTTTGATAACTTGTCTTTTCATTTTAATGTAGTTCAAAATATATTTTAATTTCTGTTGAGGCTTCTTCTTTGAGATTTATTTGGAGATTTTCTAGTTATCTATCTGTTATAAAGATATCTCGTTTACATTGTGATGTGTGAACATAATTTGACATAATGTTTATTCTATAAAATTTTTAAGGTGTGTTTTATGATATGACCTAAAATGTGGATGTGCCATGCGAGGTTGAGAAAAATGTGTTCCTGGATGGAGTATTTTATGTTGATTAGATCAAGTTAATTGATAGTGCTGTTTGGGTCATCTATATTCTAACTGCTTTTCTTTCTGTTTCATCTATGGATTACTGATAAAGGAGTGATAACATCTCCAACTGAAATTGTAGATTTCTTTACTTTCCCTCCAGTTCTATCAGATCTCGCCTCACATATTCTCAGACTTTTTTTGTCAAGTGCATACAAATTTAAAATTGCTGTATCTTCTTAGATATTTAATTTTTTTTACATTATGTAATGTCCTTCTTCAACCTTGGTAATTCCTTTATTCTGAAGTTGGCTTTGTCTGAAATTAATATAGCTACTCCAGCATTTTTTTCATTAATATTAGCATAGTATATGTTTTTTCCATCCCTTTATTTTTAACCTATATGATTCTTTATATTTAAAGTGGATTTCTTGTAGACAACAAACAGTTGGCTATTATTTTTTCTATTCACTCTGAAAATCTCTTTTAATTGATGTTTAGACTATTGACATTTAAAGTGCTTATTGATAAAGTTGGATTAATATCTACCAAGTTTTAAGACTGTTTTCTTCCTTTTTTTTTTTTTTTTTTTTTTTTTTTTTTTTTTTTTTTTTTTTTTTTTTTTTTTTTTTTTTTTGCATGGGCAGGCACCAGGAATCGAACCGGGTCTCTGGCATGTTAGGCGAGAATTCTGTCACTGAGCCACTGTAGCACCACCTGGGACTGTTTTCTTTTCATTCTACTTGTTCTTTGTTTCTTTTCTCCTCTTTTTCTGCCTTTTCTCCTTTTAATTGAGTATTTAGTATGATTCCATTTTATTTTTTCTCTTTGTGTATCACACATGCTTAAAAAATTCATTGTTTCCCTTAATGTTTACAATACACATTTTTTTTTCTTTTCTTTCTTTTCTTTCTTTTTTTTTTTTTGGCATGGACGGTCACCGGGAATTGAACTGGGGTCTCCGGCATGGCAGACGAGAACTCTGCCATTTGAGCCACTGTGGCCCTACAGTACACATTTTAATTAATCTAAGTGCCTTTGAACAGCATTATAGCACTTCAACTTATAGCAGAATATCCTCAATTCCTCCTTGTCGTCCCTTGTGATGTTTCTATCATCAATTTAAACAATAGCTGTAAAATTGTATTTTACCTTCATTTAATCCTTCTCTGATTCTACTCTCTTCTTTATGTGACTCCAATCCTGATCTATATCAGGTTCCTTCTGCTTGAAAAACTTCTTTTAACATGCCCTGCTGAGCAGGTCTGCTGGTGATTAATTTCCTTATTTTTTATTAGTCTGAGAGAGTCTTTATTTCTCTTTCACTTTTAAAAAGCCTTTTTTATTGTAGTAATATATATATATATATATACACACCCACACATGCACTCAAAATTTCCTATTTTAACCATTTTCAAGTGTACAATTCAGTGTAATTGTATTTACAAAATTGTGTTACTGTGACCAACATTCATTACCCAAACTTTTTCAACCCCACAAACAGAAAACATTGAGGAATAACTCCTCATTTCCCTCACCCCAACCCCAGCCCCTGGTAACTTATAATCTACTGTCTCTATGAATTTGCATGGACTAGATATTTCATATCAGCAAAATCATACACTATTTGTCATTTTATATCTGGTTTATTTCACTTACCATGATGTCTTCAAAGTTCATCTATGTTGTGGCATGTACCAGAATTTCATTCCTTTTTTATGGCTGAATAGTATTCTATTATGGGTATATACATTTCATTTATCCATTCATCTCTTTCTTTTTCGAAGGATGATTCTGATGGACAGAGAATTCTTCTCAGAGAGAGTCTGTGCCCTGAAACTCTTTCAGTTGTAATCCATTGTTATTATACCGGAGCACTGTTGATGGGGTGATAAGGTGTGGGGGAAGGGGAGTGTTCTGTAATCTTCTAATTAAATATCAGTCTTTTAGTGGTCTTGTGACTCTGGGCTGTGACCTTCACAAGTGTTTATCCAATGCTATATTCCACCCACCCCTCCACCATGACTCCCTACTCTCTTCCTTGGCTGCAGGGTTCCCAATCTGTATCCTTGAAGTCCTAACCCCTGTTAACTATTTTTTTTCCTGGGTGTAACAGGAAGGTTAAAAGACAGATTGGGAAGAACATTTTTCTCCAAGCTGAGATAAGGCTCTGGAAAGATGTTTACGCTGGAGGATAGACTTTTGTTAT
Organism: Myrmecophaga tridactyla; assembly: GCA_004026745.1. Lineage (NCBI taxonomy): Eukaryota > Metazoa > Chordata > Mammalia > Pilosa > Myrmecophagidae > Myrmecophaga > Myrmecophaga tridactyla. The sequence continues at coordinate 4,811 of PVIY010053508.1, read as the reverse complement.
GAAGAAGGCTATGACTGTATTTCACAATGGTTACTCTTTCCCTTCCCCTGCCAGAGCCAGTAGGATTTTCACTGTAAGAATCTGGGGCAGTGATTGGAAGTAAAGCCCACAAAAGTGTGCCCCCTAAAGCGGGTGGGCCCCATGTAGTCCACACTCAGTCACCAGAATTCATTGAAATTAACGTTTAAAGGTTTTACCTGTTTATGGCTCCAGGAAGCAGATCTTGACTATGCCTCTCTGTATGCATCTGACTCTCCAGATTTCACCAGAGACCTCAATTGTGCACCCAAAGTTCTCTGGTAGGTATTTTCTTGTTTTAAAAGTGAAGGCAAGGTGGGCCACAGTGAGCAGGCAGAGTTGTCGCCTGCCATGCTGGAGACCCGGGTTGGTTTCCCGGTGCCTGCCCATGTAAAAAAAAAAGTCTTTGGGTGCACAGGTAGTTCAGTGGTTAGAATGCCTGCCTTCCATGTGGAAGGTTCGATTCCCAGACCATGTACCCCCCCAAAAAAATAGTGAAGGCAGAAGCATACACCACTGGAGGTCGTGAAGGCCTCGTTTACTGCTGAGGGTGGTGAAAGTTCTCACTCTCCTCTAGGCCTCTGATACCACTGCAGTGGGGAGGGATGGAGGTAATTCATTAACTGTGGGTGGAAGGTCAAGCTCCCCACTTGATTTTCACTGACTGTGTGGCTAGGGGAAAGATGTCATTATCACGTGGTACAGTTGAAACTGCTCCCGACTCAGTCTTCTCAGACACCACCTGTATGGGGCAGAGCCAGAGAGGCAGATTGGAGAACCTCGGTAGCCTATTGACTGTGAAAATCTAGGCTACTTACTTGGGCTTTGCTGGGGGGGGTGGGTGGGAGTGAGACCACTGTCTTATGTGTAATGTTTGGCAGGAGTAGAACATAGCTGAGTTTTCTGTCTTACTAAGCTTCCCGGTTCCTGGTCTCTTAGCTAGACAGAACAGGCTTTTGTTGAGCCACTTTTGTCTACACCTGTTGGTGTTTCCATTTTGTGAGCTTTTTCAGCTCCACAAGGGAGATATGCAAGGAAAAAGAAAACTGAGGGGACTCATCACTTTGTTGTGCCTTGGGTCCCAAGGGCCCTAGCCAGACTGCCTTTTGTCTCTACCACTCAGACTCCTTATGTCTGCTTTATATATAATGTCCAAGGTTGTTTCTGGTTCTTAGCAGGAGAAATAGGGGAAAACAGTACTACTGGTCTTCCCAGAGTGGAATTTGAATCCCTACAGAGAATTTATAAGAAGCACCATTTCACATCCTCGCCCACAGTTGGTACAGTAGCTCTTTTCAATTTTACCGTTCCAATAGGTGTGAAGTGGTATCTGATCATTTGATTTGCATTTCATTAATGACCAATGATGTTGAGCTGCTATCTATGTGATTGCCATCTGCATGCCTTTTTGGGTGAGTGTCTGTACAAATCTTTGCTCATTTATGATTGGGTTCTTTGATTTCTTCTAATTGAGTTTTTTTCTAAATGCAATCAATTTATTGAAAATTACATTGTACATAAATTGTGACTCCTCATATCTACCACTCAGCTAGAACTTTTCCAAAAAGACCTCCATTACTTCCTTGATCCCGTTTTCTTCCATCAATGAGAAGCTGCTGCCTGTGTTTGGAAGGTCATAGCTACATTCACAAGGTTGCTGCCCATTGCCATGGCAAGGTTTTGTGAGTGCGAAGCTGCACCACCCACAGGAAGAGCGAGTCCATCAGTCACGAGACATGGGATCGCCTTTGTATTGAGTTTTGAACATTCTTTAAATAGTCTCCATACAAGACCTTTATCAGATATATGATTTGGAAATATTTTCTCCCAACCTGTGGCTTGCCTTTTAAGTCTCTATGCTGGTTTGGAGCTATTAGGTATCCCAGAAAAGCCCATATTCTTTTAATCCATTGGGAAGGCAGACCTGTTACAGGTGGGAACTTTCGCTTAAGTTGTTTCCATGCAGATGTTACTCACCCAATTCAAGGTGGGTCCTAATACTTTACTGGAGTCTTTATGAGGACAGACAGAAATACAGAGAGAGAAACAGCCAGAGAGAGAGCTCACAGAGAGAGAAGAGCCTCAGACATGCTCAGAGAAGACCCATAGATGCTCAGAGAGAAAGCCACCAAATGACAAGCTGAAAGCCATCCAGTGCAGGAGCAAAGGCCCAGCAGATGACAGCCATGTGCCTTCCAGTGTTTCAGAGGTATCCCAGATGCCGGCAACCTTTCTTCAGAGCACAAGTATCATCGTGTCGCTGCCTTAATTCGGACATTTTTATGGTCTAAGAACTGTAAATTGTAAGTTAATAAATCCCTGTTGTTAAAAACCAGCCCACTTCTGGTATATTGCATTCCAGCAGCTTTAGCAAATCGAAACACTCTCTTAACAGTATCTCTTAAATTGGAGACGTTTTTAATTTTGATGAAGTTCAATTTATTAATGTTTTTTCATTAATGGATTGTACTTGTTGTATATCTAAGAAAGTGTTGGCTAAACCATAAGAAAAATTTTCTCCTAGAAGAAATTTTACTTATGATATTTAGGCCCATGATTTATTTTGAATTACTTTTTCATGTAGTATAAGATATGGCTTGAAATTTATTATTTGCATATGGATAGCCAAATGTTCTAAATCCATTTGTTGAAAGAATTATCCTTTCTCCTTTAATTTTCTTTGTATCTTTATTGATAATCAATTGTCTATATATGCTGCGATGGTCAGATTCATGTGTCAACTTGGCCAGGTAATCGTGCGCAGTTGTCTGGTCAAGCAAGCACTAGCCTATCTGTTGGTGTGAGGACACTTCATGGAATTAAATCATGAGCATGTTGGTTGCATCCACAGCTGATTACATCAGCTAAAGGGAGTGTCATCTGCAATGAGTGATGCTTAATCTAATCACCCAAAGGCTTTTAAGAAGGATTCAGAAGAGAGAATCTCTCCTTCTGCTTCAGCCAGCCGACCTCTCCTGGGAGTTCAGTGAGAACTTTCATTAGAGCTGCCAGCTCCTAGCCTGCGCTACAGATTTTGGACTCTGACGTCCCCCTAGTTGCGTGAGACACTAATAAATTTCATATTTGCAGATATATCCTCTTGGTTTTGTTTCTCTAGAGAACCCTAACTAAAACATATGCACATGTGTGTGGGTCTGTTTTTGGACTCTCTTGTCTTCCATTGATATATTTCATGATGAAATATGACATTATGGTCGTTATACCGATACCACGCTATCCAGGATAAAGAAGACCTTGAAATCAAGTCGTGTAACTCTTCCAACTTCAATCTCTCTTTTGAAGTTCTTTGACTATTTTGAGTCCTGTGCATTTCCAAATGAATGCTAGAATCAGCCTGCCAATTTCTATCTAAAAAATCTGTGATTTTCATTGGGATTTCATTGACTCTATCAATAAATTTGGGGAGAATTGACATCTTAACAATATTTAGTCTTCTGATACATGGGCAAGGTATATGTTACCTTTTACTTAGGTCTTCGTTAATTTACCTCTGCAATGTTTTGTAGCTTTCAATGTACAAATCTTTTATATCTTTTGTGAGATTTATCCTGAATATTTTGTTTCTTGTGTTTTATTAAATTGCAGTTTTTTCCTTCAATTTCCAATTATTCACTGATAGTCTATAAAAATAAAACTCTTCTTTCATGTTGATCTTCTATCCTCAAGCTTCCTAAACTGAATTATTAGTTCAGTATTGATTGTTTTAGATTGATAGGATTTTCTACGTGAACTGTATATAAGTCTGTGAATAAAGACAGTTTTGCCTCTTCCTTTCCAGCTGGGAAGTTTTTTTTCTTTGTTGAACTGGACAGAACTTCAGGTGAAATATGAAACAACACCCCCCACACCCCTCCCACCCACACTTCCACACCCCCTACCCCACCACAGCGAACTCATCAGTCTTAGGTTGGTGTTTCGAGCATGCAAACAGTCAGCACAACTTCAGGTGCATGACTATCTGCCCCATTCTCCTACTCTGCTAAAACTCAAATGTGGACACTACACTGACTGGGATGCACACCACCCCCAGACTGGAAACACCACTAGGATCCCTTATAATGCAAGTTTATTCCCTCAAGTCCTGACAGCCTGAAGGTAGTGACTTCCTCCTGGAAGGCAGAAATCCGAGAAGATCTATGCGGACATTGCGAAAAGAGGTGACTGGGAAGCTTCCCTAGTAGTCGCCAAGAAGTCAAAGGACTTCAAGACGCATAAGAGAAATTTGCAGGAAGGAAGAGGGATGATTGACATTTCCACGGAGACGTAAATACAGCCACATTACTTTGAAGGATTTTAGGTAAGACAAACTAGGTAACAGTGAAGCGGGAGAGAATAGAATGAACCACTGAATGGTGGGGGGGTAGGGGTCACGTGGGAAGTGTCTTGGAGGAGACACCCTCTTTCTGCCATGTGCGCCACCAGAACTGAACACGGGGAGATGAGGGCTGACATGTCAGTTTGGAAGGCTCTTTAGGTTGCTAAGGAAATGCCCCCTCTCTCCAAACAGAGCATCTTGGCCCACCCAGCTCCTCCTCTCCCTGGAGGTATCAGGATGGTGCTTTCTGACCCGTCAGCCTACCAAGGGCTACCATTGGCTGGGGGAATGCCTTGATGCCCAATCAAAGCTGAAAGGCATGGCTTCTCATTGTCCTGGCGGTATATAAAGGGAAGTAAGACGCCCTGGGGTAGACCACTGCGAGGCTTCAAGGCTTCGAGGCTTAGATATGGCTAAGACAACCAGAAAAGAGGAAGTTCCACTGAATCCAAACACT
>PVIY010053507.1:0-14664 GCA_004026745.1 Myrmecophaga tridactyla | reverse complement strand
ATGGAAAACCTCATCAAAAATCAAATCAATGAATTGAGGGAAGATATAAAGAAGGCAAGAAATGAACAAAAAGAAGAATTTGAAAGTCTAAAAAAACAAATCACAGAACTTATGGGAATGAAAGGCACAGTAGAACAGATGAAAAAAAAAAACAATGGAAACCTACAATGTTAGATTTCAAGAGGCAGAAGATAGGATTAGTGAACTGGAGGATGGAACATCTGAAATCCCATAAGCAAAAGAAAAGATAGGGAAAAGAATGGAAAAATATGAGCAGGGACTCAGGGAATTGAATGACAATATGAAGTACACAAATATAAGTGTTGTGGGTGTCCCAGAAGGAGAAGAGAAGGGAAAGGAAGGAGAAACATTAATGGGGGAAATATCACTGAAAATTTCCCAACTCTTATGAAGGACTTAAAATTATAGAAGCAGGAAGCACAGCATACCCCAAAGAGAACAGATCCAAATAGAAGTACTCCAAGACACTTACTAATCAGAATGTCAGATGTCAAAGAGAAAGAGAGAATCTTGAAAGCAGCAAGAGAAAAGCAATCCATCACATACAAGGGAAGCCCAATAAGACTATATGTAGATTTCTCAGCAGAAACCATGGAGGCAAGAAGACAGTGGATGATATATTCAAATTACTAAAAGAGAAAAACTGCCAACCAAGAATTCTATATCCAGCAAAATTGTCCTTCAAAAATGGGGGAGAAATTAAAACATTTTCAGACAATCACTGAGAGAATTTGTGACCAAGAGACTAGCTCTGCAAGAAATACTAAAGGGAGTACTACAGGCAGATACGAAAAGACAGGAGAGAGAGGTGTGGAGAAGAGTGTAGAAAGGAAGACTATGAGTAAAGGTAAAAAGAAGAAAAATTAGATATAACATATAAAATCCAAAAGGTAAAATGGTAGAAGAAAGTACTACCTGTACAGTAATAACACTAAATGTTATTAAACTCCCCAACCAAAAGACATAGACTGGCAGAATGGATTAAAAAACAGGACCCAACTCTATGCTGTCTACAAGAGACACATCTTAGACCCAAGGATAAACATAGGCTGAAAGTGAAAGGTTGGGGAAAGATATTTCATGCAAATAACAACCAGAAAAGAGCAGGAGTAGCTATTCTAATATCCAACAAATCAGACTTCAAATGTAAAACAGTTAAAAGAGACAAAGAAGGGTACTATGTACTAATAAAAGGAATAATTCAACATGAAGACATAACAATCATAAATATTTCTGCACCGAACCAGAACGCCCCAAAATACATGAGGCAAACATTGCAAACACTGAAAAGGGAAATAGACACATCTACCATAATAGCTGGAGACTTCAATTCCCCACTCTCATCAACGGACAGAACATCTAGATAGAGGATCAATAAAGAAACAGAGAATTTGAATAATACAATAAATGAGCTAGACTTAACAGACATTTATACAATATTACACCCCACAACAGCAGGATACAGCTTTTTCTCAAGCACTCATGGATCATTCTCACGGATAGACCATATGCCAGGTCACAAAGCAAGTCCCAATAAATTTTAAAAGATTGAAATCATACAAAACACTTTCTCAGATCATAAAGGAATGAAGTTGGAAATCAATAACAGGTAGAGTGCCAGAACATTCACAAATATGTGGAGACTCAACAACACACTCTTAAACAACCAGTGGGTCAAGGAAGAAATTACAAGAGAAATCAGCAAATATCTCGAGGCAAATGAAAATGAAAACACAATATATCAAAACTTATGGGATGCAGCAAAGGCTGTGTGCTAAGAGGGAAATTTATTGCCCTAAATGCCTATGTCAAAAAAGAAGAAAGGGCAAAAATACAGGAATTAACTGTCCACTTGGAAGAACTAGAGAAAGAACAGCAAACTAACCCCAAAGCAAGCAAAAGGAAAGAAATAATGAAAATTAGAGCAGAAATAAATGAAATTGAGAACATGAAAAAATTGGGAAAATCAACAAAACCAGAAGTTGGTTCTATGAGAAACTCAATAAGATTGATGGACCCTTAGCAAGATTGACAAAAAGAAGAAGAGAGAGGATGCAAATAAATAGGATCAGAAATGGAAGAGGAGACATAACCACTGACCCCACAGAAATAAAGGAAGTAATGACAGGATACAATGAACAACTTTATGCTAATAAATACAACAATTTGATGAAATGGACATCTTTCTACAAAGGCATGAACAACCAACATTGACTTGAGAAGAAGTAGACAACCTCAACAAACCAATCACAAACATTCTTAACATATGAACATTCCATACTTGGTGTATAATCAATGGCTCAGAATATCATTACATAGTTGTATATTCATCACCATAATCATTTCTTAGAATATTTGCATCACTCCAGAAAAAGAAATGAAAAGTAAAAAGAAAAAACTCATAGATATCAGGCCACTTACTCCTCCCTCTCATTGACCACTTTTCCATTAACTTTAATCACAGGGCATGGTAGTACCAAGAGATGCCTAGGGGATCTCCTGTATTCCAGGAAAAACTTTACCTCCATTTTGTGGTTGCAGTCCTATTTCCCTGTGATAGCCAGGGTCAATCACCCTAGACAAAACAGTAATCCCCTTTCGTGCCTATTGATTCAGTGGCATGACAAGCCCAAAGTGGCCAGGCGGCTGTCTTAATTTCCAGTTCAATGGAATCACTGTTGTATCTCCCAGAAGGAGCTCTCTTCCTTGTAGAATTAAGACCTGTAGACCAACAGAACCTAGGGTTTCATGGACAGGAAGCAAACATTTTCCTAGTGTATCACTAGGGGTGATAGTGAGGGGTGCCACTACCATTTCCACCCCTTGATTCCTGAACCCGTGGATCCTGACTATGGGAGAAGCAGTGCCATAGAGTGGACATACAGTCTCCTGGAGAAGAGTGCCCCAACCCTGCAAGGTATTGCCACGTAGTTGGCACCATAATTGGATCTTCAAAAAGCCATTCCACCATTCTATCAACCCAGGTGCCTCTGGATGATGGGGAGCATGGTAAGACCAGAGAATTCCATGAGTATATGCCCATTTCTGCCCTTCATTTGCTGTGAAGTGAGTTCCATGAATAGAAGCAATGCTGAGTGGAATACGATGATGATGGATAAGCCATTTCATAAGTCCATGGATGGTATTTTTTGCAGAAGCATTGTGTGCAGGGAATGCAAACCCATACCCAGTGTATATATCTATTCCAGTTAGAACAAATCGCTGCCCCTTCCATGATGGAAGTGGTCCAATGTAATCAACCTGCCACGAGATAGCAGGCTGATCACCTCAGGGAGTGGTACCATATCGGGGATGGAGCGTGGGTCTCTGCTGCTGGCAGATTGGGCACTCAGCAGTGGCTGTAGCCATGTTGGCCTTGGTGAGTAGAAGTCCATGTTGCTGAACCCATGCATAACCTCCATCCCTACCACCATGACCACTTGGTTCATGAGCCCATTGGGCAATGACAGGAGTGGCTGAGGAAAGAGGCTGACTTGTATTCACAGCATGGGTCATTAGTTGATATACTCCTGAGGCAGGACAGTGAAGGTATACTGCTTCTGCAAACTATTCCCAGTGGTCCTTACTGACAGCTATTGAGGAAAAGGCATTTTCCAGATGAATAGCTACATACCAGGTACCAGGAAATGCGTTGATTTGCTCAAGCAATGATACCACAACTGGGACCACAGCTGCAATTGAAGTCACCACCTGGTTAAGTTTGTGATAGTCCACTGTCATCCTCCAAGCCCCATCTGTTTTCTGCACAGGCCGAATATAAGAGTTGAATGGGATGTGGTAGGATCACATTCCTGCATCCTTCAAGTCCAAGAAAGGCACTAATCTCTGCAATCCCTCCAGGAATGCAGGATTGCTTCTGATCCACTATTTTGTCAGGTAAGGGCAGTTCTAGTCACTTCCATGTGGCCTTTCCTACCATGATATCCCTCATTCCAAGAGTCAGAGAACTAATGTGGGGGGGATTCTGCCAGTTGCTGAGTATGTTGATTCCAAGTATGCATTCTGGAACTGGGGAAATCATCACAGAATGGGTCAGGGGACCCACTGTGAGACACACCTGAGCTAAAAAACTCCACCATTATTTTGACTAGTGCATTTCCTAATATAACTTATGTAGGCAGCTTAATTGAACACCATAAGTAAATAAAAAAGTACTTGCAAAGTCCCCTTCGGGGAATGGTTAGAAAGGGGGGAAATTCAATGTCCCCAAGTTGAATTCTTGGTATTTTCACAAGCAGTGTGGCCAACCAAAGCTATAGGCTGAGCCCCCAGTCTTGAGGTTTGTTCATATGAAACTTAACCCCACAAAGCATAGGTCAAGTCTACTTAAAATTAGGTCTAAGAGTCACCCCCAAGAGAGCCTCTTTTGTTGCTTAGATGTGGCCTATCTCTCCAGCCAACACAACAACCAAACTCACTGCCCTCCCCCTGTCTACGTGGGACATGACTCCCAGGGGTGTGGACCTTCCTGGCAACGTGGGACAGAAATCCTAAAATGAGCTGAGACTCAGCATCAGGGGATTGAGAAAACCCCTAGAATGAGCTGAGATTCAGCATCAAGGGATTGAGTAAACCTTCTTGACCAAAAAGGGGGAAGAGTGAAATGAGACAAAATAAAGTGTCAATGGCTGAGAGATTCCAAACAGAGTCGAGAGGTTATCCTGGAGGTCATTCTTATGCATTAAATAGCTATCACCTTGTTTGTCAAGATGTAGTGGAGAGGCTGGAGGGAACTGCCTGAAAATGTAGAGCTGTGTTCCAGTAGCCATGTTTCTTGAAGATGATTGAATAATGATACAGCTTTCACAATGTGACTGTGTGATTGTGAAAACCTTGTGTCTGATGCTCCTTTTATCTACCTTGTCAATAGATGAGTAGAACATATGGAAAAAAAATAAATAATAGGTGGAACAAATGTTAAAATAAAAATATATAAATAAAAATAAAAAACTCCACTGATCACCTGACCTTCAAAAGTCCCTATTCTTACTGGCGGAACAGAACGAAGTTTTGGGTCTCCTGGAATTAGTGTCACTTCTGAACCAGTGTCTAATAATGCCCCAGATATCTCATCATTTCCTTTTCCCCAGTGCACAGACACCCTGGTAAAATGCCATAGGTCTCGGGAGAGACAGGGAAGAAAATTAACAGTGCAAATTTTGGGTAGTATAACAGGGTCCTTCCCCAGGGTGACCTGGCCTTCCCCTCATTCAAGGGGCTCAGGGTCCGTAAACTGTCTCAAGTCTGGGAATTCATTAAGGGGCCATGATTTTCTGCTTTTGTAGTTCAAGTTAGACTTCTGTTCACTTGACCGAGAACTCTTCTGCTTATAGAGCTCAAACAAGAATTTAGTAGACTGTTCATCTGTTTTACTTCTAGGTATCCCATGAGCCAACCCCATAGGGCTGTGTAAGTCAGAGTATTTTGACTGCTCCTTTGAGTCTGCTGTCCATTTTGGTGGCCATGCCTGCCTTGTTTATGATGATTAACTGTAGCCACCTGGCTTCTGCCAACTCAAGAGCCAATTATCCCCATTGTGTTTAAGGATTCCAGCTCAGTGACAGCAGTCCCCACAGTAATATCTGACCTACAGTGAAGTGCAACTACAGAGCTCTTCAGGGATGCTGCTGCTAGTCTCACAAATTTATTTCTCATAGTTCTGGTAAAAGTTGCCTCCTCCGGACATTCCTAGGGTGTAGAGCAGGCTTTGCCTGATAAATCCACTCTAACATTCCCATCTTGCTAAGCCTCTGGATCCCTCATCTACATTATACCAGAGCAGTTCTGGCATTTCAGCCTCAAGTAATGTCAACCACCTTTTGATCCATGTTTCAGCCAACCATACCCTTTCTAACCCCTCAAGCTACAACACTGAATGCAGAATCTCTGCTTAGTAGGCCCATATCAACAAATTCAGCTTGATCCACCTTTATATTCCTTCCATCATTATCCCACACCATTAATATCCATTCCCACACATACTCGCCTGATTTCTGTCTATAGAAATTGGAAAACTCATGCAGCTCTTTTGCTTACCTCCTCATGGGTGACACTCTGTACCTCATTTTTTGGGGTCTGTTGGGACTTCAGTCTAGTTATAGGCCTTGAAGAAAAGAGGGGCGGTGGGGGGTGCCTCATGAAAATAAATAGAAGTGTCTTTCAGGCCAGTTACCTCAGGGCATTTTGTTTCAATTTCATCTGGTGAAACAGGAGTAATTGCTCCAGGCAAAAGAATGAGGGCTGTTTCCCCAGGAAAACAGTAGCACGCACTGAAATGCTAATCTCAAATGTTAGGTGGAGGTTTGATGGCAGACTCCTCTGAGCAGACTGGAAGCCAGGAAGCTGTTTCCTCCAGGCAGGCTGGAGGTCGGAAAGCTCTTTCCTCAGGGCAGTCCATTACAGGTCTAACTAGGAAAAACTCAGCCAGATGCCAGGGATCCCGTCTCCCCATCACCATCATTATCAAGCCATATATCACCATCCCATGTTTCAGGATCCTATTATTTTCCAGTCAAAGCGTTTTAACAGCAGACACCCTGCGAGGTTGAGATTTTAGTTTATGTTGTTTATCTGCTGCTCATATGTTGCTTCCTGTGAAACGGAGCTCGAAGGATATTAAGGAATGATGAGAAAGAAAGAAAGGAAGAAGGAAAGAAAGAAAGAAAGAAAGTCACAGATGGGATCAGGGAGTCTGAAGCTTGAGTTTACATCAGACAGACTACAGACCCCCTGAGCCCGTCTGTGTCTTTCTTTCTTTCCTTCTTCCTTTCTTTCTTTCTCATCATTCCTTAATATCCTTTGAGCTCCGTTTCACAGGAAGCAACATATGGCGCCCAACGTGGGGCTCGAAGAAGAAGACTCCAAATCAATATTAAGGAACCAAGGAAAAGCCTCATTAGAGGCACGTGTGTCCAGCCGATAGACGAGGACTCGAGTCATATTGGTAAGTAAGCATTTTCCTTGGAGCATCAGGGTAACGGGTAATCACAATAGGTGGCTGGAGAAATATGGAGTATGTATGTTAGTATGTTTGTATGTTTGTGCGTTGAAAACATCATTAGGGTGCCATTACTAAAATAAGGTTCTAATAAAGTTTAAGAGTTATTTGTATTTTAAAGAAAAAGACTTTGTGGATGAAGCAGAGAAGAGTCTAAAGCAGACTCCCCATAGTGAGATGGGAGACATTGAGGGAAAAGGAGTGAAGAAAGTTCTGAATTGAAAACATTTTTCCATAACAATACAGTGAGGCCATATGGGGCAATAACAGAAGGGAGTTTAGGAAAAATAAAGAAGCTATGTTCTTGTTGTTAGGAAGAAAATAGTAAAGAAAAATAGTTAATAGCATAAGGATGACACAGCCAGGAAATAATAGCCAGGGACAAGGTAACTTTAGTTGGGAAAAAGAGGTTAAAAAAGCTTCTTCAAAAAAGAAGCTATTTCTAAAAGAAAAAAGAAAAATTGAGAGAATATTTGGAGTAATTAAAGAAGAGAAAGGACAAACAAAATGAGGATATGGAGACTATGTTAGAAGATCTGAAGATATCTTCAAAATAGAAATACAGAAGTGTGAACCTGAGGCAAGGGAAAAGGACAGCAAATAAATAACTTAAGATGGGATGCATAATTATAAAAATTTTGCATCAATATGAGCTGCCTTTATATAAAAATTCATATACACCTGAGTCAGAAAATATTCAATAGGAACAATGCCATGCCGAACAAAAGTCAGTACTAATTAATGGTTCCTGTAGAAGTATAATAGATCAGTCCCCTAAGGGGTATGCAATTCAGGATTGTGGTTCTGACTCAAAGTGTTCTGTTAAGTTACTTTGGTTTAATCTAAATAATTATTCTACTGAAATTATACCTATGCTACAAATAAAATTTGTGACAAAGAATGGGAATAGTAACCCCATCTCCTTTTGTTAACTTAGATTCTCAACAAACAGCAATTTGGAAACTGGCCATGAGTTTAGCTCCTATTCATATTTTAAAAAGAAATATATTTTAAGAACTTTAAAACTAAAAATTCTTGCTAAAAACTATATATTGATAGTGCATATTTGAAACATTAACTAAAGTATTTTAAGTATTTAACATTATTCTAACAAATTTAATTTTGATGGTAGTTATATGTGGTAAAATATTCAAAGTAATGATTTAAGTATGAAAAATATGAAAGGTTTTTTTTTTTTTTTTTTTTTTTTTTTACATGGGCAGGCGCCAGGAATTGAACCCAGGTCCTCGGGCACAGCAGGCAAGCGTTCTTACCTGCTGAACCACCGTGGCCCGCCCGAAAGATATATTTTTAATAATAGGAAAACAGAATAGTTTTATCCTAAAATGAATAACTGTTACTAAATGAGAAAAATATAGGACAAAGCCTAAACTAATATAATAAGTGCTGAGGGTTTGTAAAAATGGAAATTATGGTTAAAATCAAGAAAGATTTAATGAGTCTAAAATGACAATGTTTTCTTGGACTCTTAGCCTGTTCTAATGAAAAGATATTAAAAAAATTTCTAAATAATTAATTAAAAAGCAAAGAGTCTGTGTTTTATCAAAATAACTTATGTTAACTTTTATCATGTTGATATTTTCTCCTGGGTATCATTATACTGGCAAAGAACTTCTTTTCTTGCCCTAAACCAGGTGGCTTAATCTATTAATCTAGGTAATACTATAAATGAATCTATTACTGGCTAAATAATATTCAAATCATATAAATACCTAAATTCCTTTAAGCCAAAATACTTTAATGCTTTGTCCACTGTTTATATAAACTATATGTATAAACTAAATTTATCCCAAGATAACCATGGCTTATATTGGAAGCAGATCAGATTTGAGGGCTGAATGCAAGGCTCATACAATAAGGCTCTGTGTCTCATTTTCAGAGATCTCAAGTCTGCTACCACAGGAAATTTGATTTTCTTTAGGGCACACATGGAAACTTTTACATCGTTCATATGTCACTTATATTTCAAATTTAAAGTCTTCAGCTCATCCCATATCCTCATCACTATATCCTGCATATCTAACAACAACCAGCAACATCATTATACCTCTTAGTTCCACACAACTCCGTAAAGGTGTCAAAAACATTCTCACCCAGAGCTGGGACTCGGCACCAAGGAATTGAGAAAATCTTCCCCACCGAAAGGGGGAAGAGCGAAATGAGACAAAATAAAGTGTCAATGGCTGAGAGATTCCAAACAGAGTCGAGAGGTTATCCTGGAGGTTATTCTTACATATTAAATAGATATCACCTTGTTAGTGAAGATGTAATGGAGAGACTGGAGGGAACTGCCTGAAAATGTACACTTGTGTTCCAGTAGCCACGTTTCTTGAAGATGATTGTATAATGATTTAGCTTTCACAATGTGACTGTGTGATTGTAAAAACCTTGTGTCTGATGCTTCTTTTATATACCTTATGGACAGATGAATAAAACATACAGATTAAAAATAAATAAATAATAGGGGGAATAAATGTTAAAATAAATTCAGTAGATTGAAATGCTAGTGATCAATGAAAGGGAGGGGTAAGGGGTATGATATGTATGAATTTTTTTGTTGTTGTCCTTTTATTTCTTTTTCTGAATTGATGCAAATGTTCTAAGAAATGATCATGATGATGAATATGCAACTATGTGATGATATTGTGAATTACTGATTATATATGTAGAACAGAATGATTGTTAAGAATGTTTGTTTGTTGTTATATCTTTTTAAAATTTAAAAATTAATAAAAAAATGAAAAAAAAATTTAGTAGATTGAAATGCTAGTGATCAATGAAAGGGAGGGGTAAGGGGTATGGTATGTATGAATTTTTTTCTGTTTTCTTTTTATTTCTTTTTCTGAATTGACGCAAATGTTCTGAGAAGTGATCATGAAGATGAATATACAATGATGTGATAAGAAAGAATGTTCATATTGTATGTTGATTGGTTTTATTAATAAACATTAAAAAAAAACAAAAAAATTCTCACCTGGAGCCTTGCCTCATATAAGCATACAATTAGCAGAATCTAATGGTAATATTTTGAGTATCTCTTTTGCCAACTCACCCCATGGACTGTCAGTGCCATCTTATTTACTGGAAACAGAGTCATTAGTGCCTCTGAGTCTAGTCAGAGTAGAAAACCAATTTTTAAGATTCCGTTTCTCAAGGACCACTCCTTGTATCAAGCTGAGTTAGTCAGAGTTCTCTAGAGAAACAGAATCAACAGGAGAGATCTGTAAATGTGAGATTTACAAAGGTGCCTTATGCAACTGTGGGAATGGAAGAGCCCAAAATCCGGAGGGCAGGCTGTGAAGCTGGTGGCTCCAATGAAAGGTCTGGACAAACTCGACAGGAGAGGCTTGCTAGCTGAAGAAGCAGTGAAAAAGTCTCTTTTCTTCCTTAAAAGCCTTCAGCTGACTGAATTATCTCGTGGGAGACATACCTTAGTTGACCGCAGATGTAATCAGACAAAGATGCAATCAGCTGACTGATGACTTAATACACCAGCCTTCCAGTTTATCAGCCAGCCACGAAATATCCTTGCAGCAACAGTCAGGCCGGTACTTGCACAACCAGACAACTGGGCATCATCATTTGGCCAAGTTGACCCCAGAACCTAACCATCACAGGTGGGAAAGCTAAATTGATCTAACTGTAGGCACCATTAACTGAAATATACATGCTGCAATTTCTAGGACAATTCCAAAAAAAAAAAAGAGAGAGAGAATTTGTAATTTTAAATGAAGAGAGAGAAAAATTAAATGAGGGCAAAAGAATCCTAAAAATATATAAGATAGAAGAGTAAAAAGAAATGGAAAAAGAGGGGCAAATAGGAAGTGCAAATTAAGAGAGTAGGAGTAAATCCAAATTATATCAGTGATTATAGTAAATGTAAATGGACTAAACTCTTAAGTTAAAAAGGAAATATATGTTGGGCTAGATTGAAAAATCCAGCTGGAGGCAGTTTGCAAGAGATGCACTAAACATAGAAGTATAAAGTTCTATGCAAACTCTAAATCATATAAAGCAAATAGAGAGCTGTGAGGGGATCTTGATGAATTATCTCTTATTTTCAGAGGCTTCAGTATAGCTTTTTCAGTCTTTGAGAGAAGCAAGTGGAGAAAAAGAAAGATATAGATATGAGAAACACCTGTAGCAAGCTTGATCTAATAAGTTGGGAGAAGGGGGCAGAGAAAGAGTGAAAGAGAGGGAGGGAGGGACTTTAAGGGGTCTGATTGGAGGAGAATGTTCTTTTAATGCCACATGGAACATTTGTAAAATGAATTATTTATTTGCCTACAAAGCAAGTCTTAACAAATTTCTAAAATCATACTACATAGACTGTATTCCTCAACTACAATTCAGATAGGTTAGTAATCAACTTTAAGAGAAAAGCTTGAAGCTTTTCAAAACTGTCAAACAGCCTTGTAAATAACTCACAAGTCAAAGAAGTAACTATAATGGACAGTCGACATTTTAAAAAACTGGATAATAATAAAGCACTACAGATTAAAACTGATGGAATGCAGTGAACACAATACTTTAAGAAAAATTTAGGACCTTAGATGTTTTACAGAAGAAAAAAAGAAAGGCTGAAAATTAATAAGCTAAGCACTCCACTTGGAGACAACCCCAAGAAAGCAAAGGGAAGGAAATTATAAAGATAACAAATTAACAAGATGGAAAACAAAAATGCAATAGAAAGGATCAACGTAGCCAAACATTGGTTTCTTGAAAAGATCATGACATTTCTGCAAAATCAAGGAAATAAAAGGACACAAGTGAGCAACAATATAAATGAAAAGCAAATAGACGGTTCCTGGTGCCTGCACATGCGGGAAAAAAAAAAAAGCAAATAGAATTACACATACAGGAGAGTATTATAGAACACTCTAAATCATATAATGCAAATAGCATATAAGGCATTATAGAACATCAAGAGCTGCACAGCTATGCATTTGAAATGTTAAATGAAAGGGACACATTCCAGGAAAAATATAAATGATCAAATGTGACTCAAGAAGCAGCTAGAAGTAAAAACCTAAAATTGTGGCATTGTAACCCATACCAAACTCTGAAATCTGTTCTACAAATAATTGTGGCGATGTGCTTTGAAATTTATTGCTTTTTTGTATATATGTTATTTTTTGCAAAAAGAAAAAAAAAGATACAACCATTAGGGAAAATTTGGTGAGGGTATCTGGGACCCTTCTGTACTATCATTGCAACTTCCTGTGAATTTATAAATATATATAAAAAAGAAAGTGACTCAAGAAGATCCAGTCAGCTACACAGTCCTAAAAGGAAAAAGAGATTCAGTACTAGAAAATCCTCCCTAAAGAAAACATCAGGCCCAGGAAGCTTCACAGGAAGTTACTCAACATTTGGAAAGCAAATAATTTAAATATTACTCAAAGTTGCGGAACAGAGAAAATAGGGATTACTTCTCAATTTATGTAGAGGCTAGATAAGATGATCATATGTCAGACACATTCTTAAACATAGACACAGACGTCTGAAAGAAGCACCTTGAAGAAATATATAAAAAAGGGTAATGCATGTGGCCACGTTTAGCCCAGATATGCAAGGTTGGTTCAAAATTTAAAATTTTATTAATATGATTCATCACATTCACAGATTAAGGGAAAACATTCGAGTATATCAATAGTTGCAAAAAAGCATTAGGTAAAATTCAAGATTTGATCCTAATAGGAACTTGGAAACATGAGGGGCTTTCTCAGCCTGATGAACCATGTTCTAGTTTGCTAGCTGCTGGAATGCAACACACCAGAGATGATTGGCTTTTAATAAAAGGGGATTTATTTTGTTAAAAACATGTAGTTCTTCAGAGGAAAGGCAGCTAACTTTCAACTGAGGCTCTTTCTTACATGGGAAGGCACAAGGTGATCTCTGCTGGTCTTCTCTCCAGGCCTTTGGGTTCCAACAACTTCCCCCCGGGGTGACTTCTTTCTGCATCTCCAAAGGCCTGGGCTGAGCTGCGAGTGCTGAGATGAGGTATGCTGAGCTGCTTGGGCTGTGCTACGTTGAGTCTCTCATTTAAGCACCAGCCAATTAAGTCAAACGTCATTCATTGCAGCAGGCACGCCTCCTAGCTGACTGCAGATGTAATCAGCAACAGATGAGGTTCACGTACCATTGGCTCATGTCCACAGCAACAGAACTAGGCACCTTCACCTGGCCAAGCTGACAACTGAATCTAACTACCACAAACGGTAATCTAGCAATGCTGAAAGACTACCTTTTAAATCAGAAACAGGACAAGGCTGTCCACTCTCAAAACTTGCATTCAACACTATTTTGTAGGTCTAGATACTACAATGAGACGAGGACGAGAATAAAAGCCATAAGGAAAGGAAGAAAGAGAGCTATTATTACTTGTAGGTGACCTGCCTACAAAGAGAATCCTGAAGAACTGACAGCCAATTCAGGAGAACTTAGGAGAATTTAGCCAGGCTGCTGGATGTAAGATCGGTTCAGAAAGGGCAACTGCAGTTCTATGCATCCGCAGATAATAAATAGCACCATTTATACCAGCAACAAAAATATAAAGTTCCCGGGATGAAATCTAAGAGATGACATGCAAGAGCTTTTGTGGAAGGAACCACGCTTGTTTCGAAGAATGTTAAATAGCAGAGTCAGAAAAATATTCCCGCATAGAAGATGCAATATCATAAAAATGATATTGTCCCCTAAATTGATTTATAGTCAATGCAGTTGGAAGCAAAACCACTCTGGTAAACGGTATCTAATCCCACAGGAAGGGTCAGAGGCTGAAGGAGGAGAAAAGTTGGGGGCGGGATTGCGTGCCCTGCCAGACAGTAAGATAATTCTAAAGCGTGAGGAGTTAAGACAGCGTGGCGTTGGGAAAAGGCAGGAGCACACAAGGAGGGGTGGCATGCCCCAAGCCCACAGGCAGATCCAGTGATTCGCCAGGATTCAGCCCACAGCCCTATCCGGGGCTACGATTTATTACAGCGAAAGAACACAAAGCAAAAGCAGAGAAGGTGGGTAGGGTGAAGTGTGGGGAGCTGGCCCTGAGCTCCCAGACAGCCTCTCCCGGTGGGGTTTGGCAGACATGCCAAAATTCTCTGGTCACGAGTGTGATGCTGCACAAGTGACGGGGCTTCTCCCGGGAACTTGGGTTTTCCTTGGGGGCTGGTCACGCAGGCATCCCCTGCCTGGCACGAACCCGCATTCCAGGCTCCCAGAAAGTGAGCTGGCCCAGCGAAAACCCTTTGGAGGTCCAGGTTGGGCGCCGGGAGAGGGGCACCGGGCATTTCCTGGGCCAGCCGTGCCAGGGCTACAGGCCCTCGGACTCATGATGTCCTCTCCCACCGGGAAGGGGGTCCTTGGTACCTTTACGTCTAATCAGACTAGAGAACCAACTCCAGGAAGCCAGAACCAATCTGGAGAAGTGGCCTTCATGACTGTTCCTCTAACCCCCCTCTGGTGCTTTGTCTGGGTCAGGGCCACCAGAGATCCATACAGAGAGAGATTTACTGCAAAGAATCAGCATCTGCAGCTGTGGGGCTGCTGGGCACGTCTGAATCCCAAAGGCAGGCTGTCAGGAAGGACCTGGACCAAAGCAAAGTGGA
>PVIY010053506.1:0-14658 GCA_004026745.1 Myrmecophaga tridactyla | reverse complement strand
CCCCATTCCTGCTTCGGCTGGTGAGCCTCTCCTGTGGAGTTCATCCAGACCCTCCATCGGAGTCGTCAGCTTCGCAGTCTGCCCTGTGGATTTTGGACTCTGTGTTCCTGCGGTCACGTGAGACACTTTTATAAATTTTATATTTGCAAGTGTTCCCTGTTGATTCTGTTTCTCTAGAGAACCCTAACTAATACACAAGTCAAATTCAAGTGGAGATAAGCCCACGGTCGCAGTTCAGGGCAGAGTGGCTCCTGTGCTAATTAAGAAGCTAATAATTTTACCAGACACATTGAGTGTCACTGGAGGGACCTCTAGGCTGATGGTCAGAAGTGAGTCAGCAGAGCTATATGTGATCTTTGGCACCCTCATTCTTCTTCACTTGCCATGATCAGGGCCTGAGAGGCTGTCCCACCCTGCTTCAGGGACAGTGCATTCCTTGGTCCCCATGTCCATGTTGTTGGCAATTGTCAATTGTCCTGAGGTTGAGGGTTGTCTTGAGGTTTCTAGATCTCTCTCTACCAGTGATCCTATGACCCAGAGTTAAAGCAAGACCCTTGAGGCTTGGAGCCATGTTTTGGGTAACTACAAGGGACAGGGCACTTTAACAGTGTCTGCAATAAGCTGAACCTATTCTCTGGTTTTCTGCTTATCTCTCTGCCTTCTCCTCCTCTTCAGCCTTGTTTTGATTGCTGATGATAGAAAAAGGAGTATTAGTAGGTATTAATGGGAACTTGTGGACCCATGGAAATCTTTTGCAGCTTTCTCCAAATATCAGGTGCAGACCAGGTATTTACATGGTGTGGTGATAGGCTCCTGTTACCTCTGAGGAGAGACCCAGAAACTCAAAGTAGACTGAGTTTTTGTCTTGGGTGAGCTGGATAAGAACCCCTAGATTCCAAAAGACACAGAGGACACAGCAGAGGATGAAAATGAGACAAGTGAAAAGCAAAAGCAAAAGCTCACAGTCAAAACTCCCAGTCAATAGCTATGACTTACTGTCCAGAGAGTCAGAGAGGAAGTGTCTTTTGGCTAGTTTGGGAAAATGTGTTGCCAGATTTGTGTTTTCAGGTTCTTGGCCATACAACAAGAAAGAATTCAAGAGAACAGCATACCATATGGTAAGCAGGCAGAAAATGTATTGAGAACACATGTGAGAGAACATGTGGATACTCTTGTAAAGACAGAGTGGAGAAAGGTGAGAGACCCCTATTAATTTTTAAAAGACAGGTTTTTAAGTGATTATTTGAAATCAAATTTATTATAAAATTATATTTTCAATATATGTAAATTGCTTGAAGACTCTGATTCCATCAATACCATATTTGCATTTCTACAGTCCAGGCATTGCTTAGGTAAGGCCTAAATTATATCTATATATTCATATGTACTTTATTTTGTTTGTTTGCTTGTTTTTGCATGGGCAGGCACTGGAAATCAAGCCCAGGTCTCCAGCACAGCAAGCGAGAACTCGGCCTACTGAGCCACCATCACGTTCCCCACATACTTTTAATAACCTTACAATTTTTTTGAATAAAGCAAAACACTCTAACTTTGAGAATAATCTTTACCATGAACCAAAGTTCTAGAAATTTGTCAATGTCAAATTTTTCCCACAAACAAAATACATAAGCCATTTAAAGACACTGGGATTTCTGCAATATAATGTTTGTTTCCTTCGAGATAATTTATGCTTATTTTTGTGTGTGTACTTTTGTTTTGTTCTGAAATATAATAAATCAACCTAAAAATGTTTTTCATGCCCTGCTCAGAGGGAAATTTTACCTGGAAATTATAACACCACTATACCAAGAGTCACTGTGAACATATACAGAGCAAAGTATCTCTTGCTTTTCACCCTGACAATGCCATGAAATCTCTGATACTGAATACTGTCTATAATAAGCCTTTCTGTCATCCATGGTACTCATTTCCAATGAAGACTGCTTGACATGTTCCCAAGGGCTAATGTATCCAGGGCAAATTTGTACCAGAGAACTTGTTCTGTCTTGAAGCTACACCATCTTAATAATTATTTTTGTGTAATTCACTTATGATGTCCTAATTTATGACTGGATAAATTATTTTTTGCTTGTAGGGCCAGAAAACTAACCACAAGGTATTGCATAGAATATTTTTCACAATGTGACATTTTTGTATTTAAAAGTTTTATACTACCATACGAGTAACCATTGTTTATTACACAAAAATTAGAATACAACAAGGTTCAAGGAAGACAATGAAACCATTTATAAATGTTGTTAAATTTTAGATATATTGCCTTCCAATTATTTTCCTCTGTGCAAAAAAATGTGTATTTGCATGAATATTTATGTGCTGACATATAACTTTATCACATAGCAATTTCAGTAACTTCATAACTTAATTATTACATAATTATAATATACCTTGTCCTGTGTTATAGTAGATTTTGTAAAACCCAAAACTTCATGTATTTTTCACTGAGTGGTTATCCATGGCTATCTTCTTTGTATGAGTGTGCATCAACTGATGAATTGGCATCTTGAGGCATCACAAGGAAAACATAGTGGATTTTTTTCCATTGAGTTTTGGTAGTGTTAACTAATACTTCTCCCCCAATAATGTGTTCTTGTATTCAGCTACAACAATTTTGTGCAACTTGTTTTATTATTTTTGTGTATCAGCTTTCATTATATCAAAAGAAAAATGAAAGAACATAAAAATATGTGCTGAGATGTGTAAATATTTTATAATTATTTTAGCAGCCAAAAGTTTACTTCCTTTATATATATAAAGAGATTAGATGCTTTCTTATGAATCTTGCATTCATTAATGATATAGAAATCAATTTTCATGTAAAGTTAGAAGTAAATCATATAAGTAAAACTGTAGCAATTCATATAATATAGCTGTTTACACCCTAGAATTTCTGGAGAGAATTTGATGGTATAGATCAAGGAGTTATAAAATAATGCGTATTATATATTTGGTGGACTTTTGAAAGTGAAAGTTTTCTCTTCCTCAAAAGTTCAGTGATACTGAGAAAAACTTATTTGGAGTTCAAAAAAATAAGCAGTGATTTATTTCATATTAGGTGACCTTGGGGTTTAAGACAAAGGAGAGACTAATAGAGGTTTTCTATGTCAATGTTACTTCAATAAGTTCTACTTACTCCTTGCAAAGTCTCCATGATAGAGTTTTTTTGTCTCAGCATTAAAGTTAACTTTTATTGTTATTAAGTATAATTTCAAATATAAAATGTTGGAGGAGCAATAATTGACACAAATAATAATATGATCAATTTTTCTTGCTGGATTTTCATTGACTAGATCCTAATGTATCATCTCTATTAGTAAAATATTATTGGCAGATGATTACGTGAAAGAAACAGAAAGTAAATACAACTTCTTTGCTCTACATTTCCACAAAATTCAAACTATATCCATAACAATTATTCAATGTCATTTAAAAAAAATTCTATCCTTCCATTTAATTGTCAAATTTTATTTCATGTGTTTTAAATTTCAGGAATTTTACATTTCCTGAAAAATTAGACTATCATTTTACATTGTCTTTCATATCTCTAGAATACAGAGGCAAATAGTACTACATTACATAATAGTATTTATATACATATATTTATAGGTACATATTTTTATGTCTTTTTACCATTCAACTATATTTTATAGAAATCATATGGTTGGAACTTATTTTTTAATGAATCCATTACTTGTTCTTTTAATTGGAGTGCTACATGACTTATTTTAAAAATCATTATTTATGTGCTATTTTCAATTTGTGTCAGATATATTTGGAAGTCTAATTTCTCTCTTGGCTTATTTTGTTGAATAAAATACTAATGTTAAATTTATTTTCTCTATTGTATTTAATTTTAACCATGCTCCATTACATTATATTGGTATTGATAAATCTAGAGGATAATATTTGCACCCTTAAGTTATTTTACTGCACTAAATATTATTATGATTGCCTCTAGACAACATTGATGGCAGTGCAAGACAGTTCTGTCTGCCCAGAGAATTTTTGCAACAATAGCAAAAAGGTTAAAATATTTTCCTCAAAACTTCAGAAAACTGTTAAATGATTTCAGAAACTGGTAGAGTGCTGTATCAAGAATATGTAACTTCAAACTGGTCGCAAAATTCTGGCTCTCCACTCTGCACTCTTGTTGTGTGTTCCTGGTTCTGAGGGAGCAAAGTAAGTCCTATGTGCACAGCAGAATACATGTATGTCCATTTCAATCTACCCAGACATGAAAGCCTGTCCAAGACCATCGTTTCAATATTGCTCTTCCAAAACATTCCCCGCAGACAGGAAAAAAAGATTGCAGGCAGTTAAAGCAGTGTAAGAAACAATACATGCAAAGGAGTCTGGGTAAAGGATTCCTATCTTTAAAACATATATTAAAGCCCACTGAAAAGATGAGGGAGTATATTTCACAGGAGTAGAACAGGCATTCCAATTTCCACAAATAGAGTAATTTCTAAGATCAGGATACAGGTCCATGACAAGACACAAGCATAGAAGGGGAGAACTCCACATATTTAACTCAGACTTCTTTCTTGATGGAATGACTAAACTCTGAAAGAGAGCACCAATTCAGACAGGATCAATTGTTGAAGACAGTCAAAGTTCTATTTTGCCTTGCTGTGTTTGTTATTCTTAAGTCATGACACTCAAGGATATATCTGTCATATCAGTACCTGAATGCAAACTTAAAAAAACAGGTCAGGGACTAAGTCCTGGAATTAAAATATTTAAATATTAATATGTACAGTGTCCAACAAGTGTTTAAAAGACAAAGACATACATATTACTGTATATCCAATAGAAGAAGGTAAAACTTCAGAAAGCATAAATAAAGAAAACCAGATGATGAGGATGGAGAATAAAGAATCAGTGAACTTGACTATCAGACAATTGAAATTATTCAGTCTGGAGAGCAGAAAGAAAAAGGATGAAAAACATGAACAGAGACTATTGAAGAAAACAGTATATTGAAGAAAACCAACAAGGGCATAATGAGATTCCCAGAAGAAGGAAAAGAGCAAAGAACAGGAGGAATAACCAAAGAAATGTAGGCAGAAAACTCACCTTTAGTGAAAAATGTGAATACACATTTAAGAATCCCAGTGAACACCAAACAAGATAAACTTGAAAAGAATCATGTCCAAACACAATATAGTCATAATGTAGAATGCAAAGACAAGGAGAGAGTTGACATATGCAAGAGAAATGCCGCATGTTATATAAATGGCAGTCCCTGGAGAATTAAGTGCAAATTTCTCACAAAATCCTTGAAGGCAAGAGGTAGTTGTGTGAAATATCTAAGTGCTGAAAGTAAAAAAGAAAATTCAACTGAAAATTTTATATCTAGAAAGACTGCCTTAAAAATGAGAGAGGGATTAAAACATTCAAAGAAAGATAAAAGCTGAGAAAGATTATTACCACTCAAGCTGCCCTACAAGCACATTACAGAAAGTTATTCAGAATGAAAGGAAAGGGCCCTAGAGGGTGGATAAATGTAGCATAAAAGGAATGATGATTTCTGTTATAGATAAAGAAATGGGTAAGAATAAACCCAATATCAAATATTTTGTATGTAAACCCTCTTTTTATTTGTAAAGATTCTAAAAACCAAATGTTTATGATGCCATGACAAATCTGGTTTGATATAATTGTAGATATAATTGTAACAATTACAACAAAAACATGAGGGTTGAAGGGAAGGGTACAGAATTCATTTTATATATTTTATTAATGTTAAATATTAATCAAATCAAGTTAAAGTGTACGGATTTAAAACATTATTTTATGCCCCAAGGTAACCAAAATAAGAATCTCAAATAATACAAAGAAGGAAGTGAGAAGGGGCTCAAAATGGTACAGTATAAAAAACAACAACAAATAAATATGAAAGTAGAAATTAATGGAAGATTTGATGGAAAAAATGGTACAATATTTGCAAACTCCAAATAGCAAAATGGAAGAAAAAAGAGCTACATTTTCAGTAGCTACTTTAAGTGTAAATGGACTACATTCTCTAGTCAGTGGGAGAAATTGGCACACAATAATTGAAAAAAAAATCACTCAACTATAAACTGCTTGCAAAAGACTGACCTTAAATTCAAGACACAAGTACGATGAAAGTTAAAGAATGAAAAACATAGTCCATGTAAATAATAACCAAAGGGAGCAGGAGTATCTATCCTAATATGAGATAAAATAGACATTAAGTACAAAATTGTCAAAAGAGTCAAAGGCGTACACTATATACTGATGAAGTGGTCAATTAAAAAAGATGATAATGTAAATGTATATGCTACAAAATAGCAGAGCCCCTCAATAAAAAGGAAATAATGACAGTTTTGAAGGAAGAACTAGATGGTTCTATGTTAATGATAGGAGATTTCAGTACAACATATTTAATAATGTATAGATCATATAGTTAGAAGATTGATAAGGAAATAAAAACCTGAATACTTATGTAAACCAACTAGAGCTGATTAACATATGTAGAACACTTCACATCCCAGAGCAGAATAAACACATTGGTCATTCTCCAAAACAGATGATAAACTATGTCATAAAACATGGCTCAATAAATGTAATAGCATTGAAATGATACAATGAACCTTCTCTAACAATACGGGAATGATATTCAAAATCAATGACAGCAGGATAATTGGAAAATTTACTAATATCTGGAAAACTAAAAAGTAATTTCTTAAATAATCAGTGGGTCAAATAAAAAATCACAAAGTCAATTAAGAAATATCATGAGGCAAATAAAAAAATTGAGTTACTAAAAATAGAAGAACAAAATAAACCAAAAGTGGACAGTAGGACAGAAATAAAAAGTGTAGTGGAGATAAATAAAACAGAAATTAGAAACACAATAGAGAGGATTAGCAAAACAAAAATTTTGTCCTTTGAGAAGATTAACCAAATCAACAGTACTTTAGCTAGACTAACAAGAAAAAAAGAGAAGACACAAATAACTAAAATCAGAAATGAAAGGACATACAACTATACCCCAACAAATTATTTTAATGAGTTAAATGGACAAATAACAAAACACACACCAACTATTTCAACTGATACAAGTGGAAGTAGAAGATCTCAATAGACTGATATCAATTAAAGATATCAAATCAGTAATTAAAAACCTCCCAATAAAGTAAATCATAGAATTGAATAAATTCACTGGTGAATTTCACCAACCATTACAAAGATCACCAATCCTGCTCAAAATCCTCCAAAAATTTGAATCAGAGGGATTACTACCCAACTCATTCTATGAGGTAAGTATCAGTCTAATACCAAAACCAGTTATAGATACCACAATAAAATTATTGACCAGTATTCCTAATGAGTAAAAATATACAAATATTGAACAAAGTACTAAAAAATGGAATCCAACAACATGTTAAAATAATTATACACCATCATCAAATGGGATTTATCCCTATATGAAAAAGTAGTTCAACATGAGAAAGATAATTAATGTAATACACATTAAAAGAATGAAGTAAAACACACACACACACACACACAATCATCTTAACTATTGCAGAAAAATTATGTGGCAAATTCCAGAAAACCTTCTTGATAAAAACACTCAGAAAATGTGGACTAGTAGGAAATTAAGCCAAATGATAATGATTGTATATGAAAATCTCACAGTTAACATCATATTCAATGGTGGAAGTGAATACCTTCTCTCTGAGATTAGGAACAAAATAAGGATACCCACTGTCATCAATGTTATTCACCATTGTAGTAATTTTTGATCCAGAGTCATTAGGCAAGAAAAGAAAGTAAAAGGCATCCAATTTGAATAAGAAGAAATTAAACTTTCCCTATGGATACATACATGGGATTTCATCAAAACTAAAAACCTTTGTGCATTATAATGTTTTAGCATGGAAGTAAAAATCAACATTCAGGATGGAAGAAACTATTTGAAATTCATATATCTGATAAGGCTTCATTATACTGAACTCATAAATACTTCCTACAAATTGAAAACAATAAAAAACAAACAATGCAATTTTTCAATGTGGAAAACTTGAATAGGTTTTTCTCCAAAGAAGATATATAATTGGCCAAGGAGCACATGAAAATGCACACAACATTATTACTATTAAGGAATCCTAAAACAAAAGCACTATTTCACATGCACTAGAATGTCTAATATTAAAAACAAGAAATAAAAAGTGTTGGAGGGGGTGTGGAGAAATGGGAATCACTGTTCTTTGTGTGTGGGAATGTAAAATAACACTACTTTCACTAGATATTTAATTATTTTTATTTTTTGCCTTTTCTCACTTTATATATAGGCTTTACTCCTGGACATATCGCTTCTCATAAAAAGCCAGCCATAACTGGCATGTTCCCTGTTCCTCAACTCCCCAAATGTTCTCCATCCCTCCCATCTCACTATATCATATATCCTCTCTGCCACACACTGGTTGCTTTGAAGTGGTTCCTTCTTTCACTTTCTTTCACTTCATAATGATGTATTTCTCCATGTGATGTGATGTGTGTGTGTGTTTTAGTATTGGATTTATTTTTTTCTCCATGTTCAGAATTTCTTAGACTTGTAAGTTGATGTTTTTCTCCAAATTTTATGAAATTTCAGCCACACTTTTTCCATTGTTTTGACCCACCTAGATTGTATATTGTTTATTTAAACATATTTTTTGTTTGTTTGTTGTTCTTGTGGCTGCTCAGTTTGAAAAATATTTATTGATCTGTCCTCAAGTTTTCTGATGGTCTCTTCAATATTAACCAATCTGCTGTGACAAATTTTTCATTATCATGAATTTTAATTCCCCTCTAGGATTTCTAATTAGTTCATTTTAATTTTACTCTGTATTTTTTTTCTGCTGTAATGTCTCATATATTTCTTCATTAGGATCATATTTTCTCAAAGTGATTATACATATATATATATAGGCTGTTTTAAAGTCCATGGAGTTTAGCAAAACTTACAATTTATCTTGAAAACTGTTCCCATTAACTTTGTTTTATTCATTAATATTGTCCAGATTTGCTTGTTTTGTCTTATGTTTGGTAATTATTTTTTTATGATGCACCTTATTTTGTGAGTGATACCTTGTGTGCAATATGTACCACATTTTCCTTTGATAAAGGATATTGAGTTCTTTTCTGGCTGGCCATAAATCACTAGCAGTGTCATTTGAATTTCTCAGTATTATATTATTCTTCTCTCAGGAAGAAATTAAGCAAAATGATAATGGTTGTAAGTAAAATGATAATGGTTTATCTTCAGTCTAAGGCATGGTATTTATCTAAGGCATGATGCTCACTTCTAATGAGTGGCCTCTTTTGGTCTTGACCTCATACCTGGTTTAATCAAACATATTTATCATACTTGCTGGCCATAAATTCAGCTTCTCCTAGCCCTTTATGACTTAGTGTTCATGTTTTTGGCCTGTTGAGTCTCCATCTGAACTAAACAGTTTAGTATTCAGTTAAGAACCTACAGGGAATCTCACTCCCAATACTCAGGGCACCTCCTTTTAATAACTTATTTTTAGTGTTCTAACTTCTTCATCTGATGGAACTCCAATGTCTGCATCTTTGGCTCTGTGAGATCTTTATACTCTGTCCCTGGCCAGCAAAAAGAACAGAAGAGCAGGGCAAAAATGAAACCTGCTCATATATTTCCATTATCTCCCATATAACAAACTTGTTATGACAGTTGTCCAATGCCATAAAGCAGTAAAAACTGATAAAAGCTGTTCAAATAGTAAAAACATAAAAATGTGCATTTTATTCAGACTTAAAGTTGCTTAAGCCTGACATATTCTGTCAAGGCAGAAGCAAAAATCTGACCAAATATTTAAATTCTTTTCTGATTTAAAGGATGATAAAGTTTGAACCTATAGATCTTTATATATATATTTAACATGGGCAGGCACCAGGAATCGAACCTGGGTCCTCTGGCATGGCAGGCAAGTATTCTTGCCTGCTGAGCCACCGTGGCCCACCCTATATATTTTTTCCTCTATGTTCCTTATCTATCACTTTTTATCTCTTTTGGATTATTCATGCTTTTGTTACTCTTATTAGAGATAGTGTTTTCTTTCTATCCATTTTGATAAAAATGTCTTTTTCTTCTATCCATCCATTGTTATTTATTTCACTATTTTATTTTTCCTACTTTTTATAAGTTTAAGTTCATTGGTTTTACTCTAACACTGAGAGAAACTTGAAACTTCATTTTTTGTTACTTGTTTAATAATGTAAGAATTTAATATTTCCAATATTCACTTGAGTGCTACTTTAAATTATATGAGGTTATACTCATTATCAATATTTCCATCCATTATATAAGTATTCCAGAGTTAAATATTTTATTTCCTATTTAAACTTGAATAAATTCAAAATGCATTTTATCCATAAATATTTTAATTTTCAAATTGAAAAACTTTCAGTTTGTTAAATTTTGAATATTAATTTCAAATGTATTGCCTTTGTTCAGATAATGCAGCCCCTTTTTTTAAACTTTGAACACTTATGAGTTAATTGTAATCAATTTCTCTAAATGACATTCTTGCTGATAAAGAGAATTTCAGGTGTTGTTACAGAGATAAGAAATTATCACATATTTCTTCATAGTTTATACATTTGGTGACATGTTTTATCAACTGGATTCCCTAGACACTAGAGCTATTATTATCATTATGTCACTTCATTTTATTCAATTGTTTAGCAAATATTTTATTGAATATCTGTAATTTACCAGGCACTGCCCACACAATATAGCAAAAAACAAAAATACCTTTGACCTCCTTGGGCTCATATTCTATCTGGGAGATACAGAAAAATATACAGAGGCAAATGATACGCCATGTCAGAATGTGAAGAACATTATTTTAAAAAAAATGAAAATGTAACACAGGATAGTAGAAGTGAAATTTAATAAGGCAGGCTAGAAAAAAATCACCCAGGGGTCATGGACATTGGTCAATCTAATTGCAGAATATAAGGGTTTAGTCAGCTTTAAGTCTACAATACAAGCACTATAGGAAATGGCACCAAATGTCAAGTGTTGGAGACTTTTGGTCCACTTTTCAGAAACAGTTGAAACAAGAAGAGGAAGAAAGGAGGGACAGACAAGAAGGGGGATTTGGAATTTTCCACCCCTAGCTTTAGCCTGGAAACATAGCAACAAGCCAGCATAGCTTAATTGTGGCATATTTCTCCCTTAGGCATGCCCACATTAATTTGTAAACAGGTACAATCTACTCAATACACTTCCTTGCTTACTGCAACTGACTTTTCTTATCCCTGGATTCTTTTCTGTGATGGAAAACAGAATCTGAAATGGGACTTGGCCTTGTGGCCAGAAAAGCTTTTGTAGTGGCTCTTTTTGGCAACTCAACCAGGAGGTTTTGGTGGGTTCTGACCCTCAAGAAAGACACAATTAAATAGAATCTATATCTATTAGTCATTTCTCTTGTTGTTGATTTCTGCAAGACATCTTGGCTATTTCTCTTTCCTTTCCTCCTAGCTGTTGCTATCTTAATCTCATCTTCTCCATTGTCCTTTGTATCCCACTCTTCCTCACTGCATTCCTTGATTGTTCTTGGCTTTCAGGTGAAAGACTAAGCAAGACACTTCACATCTTCTATTCTTCCCTTCTCTCCACATTCCCTAATCACACAGTGACTTTTTCTCCAACTTTTCCACTGCTTTTTCTCCCTTCCCTTCACATTTTCTGTTAAGTTTGTTCAAAAACTATGAATCCTTTCTAGGTAAGTAGAGGGAAGTTTTCCTAGAGATAATTCTAGGAATCTTTATAGACCCTTAAGAGCTGTTTATGCCTAGCCCTCTCCTCTCCTCTTTCCTTATTTTACCTCAGAAGAAATCATCCAGAATGTCCTTTGTCACCTACTTCTCTGTACTGGGCCTTATAATCATTATAGTAAAGACCCCTTGGTCACCCTATATGGTATAAAACTCCATCTCCCCAAGAAATTAGTGGGGTTCAGTCAATTGGGGTCACTATCCCTTCAAATTCTCTGCTTGTGGTGGTTTATAAGTAAGGTCTTGGATGATGGCCATCTACAAACATCTTTTCCTTGTATTTGGAAGATGAATAGAAGTTTGTCTCAGAGCCACCTAGGTGAGAAGTCTGGCTCATCTGCCTTCTGAGATGGGTTCAAGAGTTAGAGGTTGCCCCAGACCACCCATCTCCTGCATCACAGATTTTCCCCCTGGGGATGCATGGAGGGGAAAGTGGTTGATAGGCACCCCCTTGGTTGGAGGACACAGGGAATGCCCAGCCTCAGTGAGTGAGTATTCCTCTCTCTCCTCTTCTTTCAAAGTATGGGCAATACATCTGGCATCCCAGTTAAGAGCCCTCTAGGATGCCTCTTGAAAAATTGGAATGACCTACCAACCACTGAGCTGAAAAAAATAAAAATTATCTTCTATTGTAATGTTTCTTGGCTTCAGAATAAGTTAAATGTGGGGAACAGTGGCTTCAAAATGGTACTCTTAGCTTTAGCACCATTCTCCAATTAGATCTTTTAGAACTTAAGAAGTTTGCCATCTAAAAATAAAAACTTTCTTTTTACTAAGCCAGTTAGACCCAGACAAAAGGAAGGAGTCACAAAAGATGCTTTCAGATGCTATAAATGAATTTATGAATGCTACCTTTTCTGGCTTTAGCTATTGTGATGAGACAGCAGAGGAAGAGAGAGCAAGACAAGGCTCATCCTACTAGCCATACTTGATAAGCAGTTACCTCAGGACCACCTTAGACAGAAGCTGGTTGGAAACTATCATTGATATAGAGAGTCAGGGCACTGAAGGTAAGAATGCCTGCAGGGATGGAAGGAGCCCTGAAGATGGAAAGAACCCACTGTGCCCTGCCCTTTATGTGTGAAGGCTGGACATTGGGCCTGAGAGTGCATCAAGTCCCTAAGGAGGAGCAAGGCCTCTCCAAAGGTCCTGTTGACTGCCCCCAAACTGGACTGAGAGGACCTGTAGCAAGTGGCTTCCTGGATCTCACCAAAGAACACCAATCTCAACAAACCTTGGCTAATTCTTGATGTGGTGGGTAAGACTATTATCTTTTTAATTGACATAGGGACAAAAAATTCTCTCTTAACATCTTACTCCAGCCCCCCGTCCTCAAAGGCCTATCATACCAGAGTAGACAAGAAGTCATAGGTTCAAGGATTTACCTCACCTCTCCCTCAGTATTCTTCTGAGTCATCAGTTTTTAATAATGTCAGAGTGTCTCACCCTACTTCTAAGAGGAGATCTACATACCTTCACACTCAGATTCCCAGTTTTTATTTGCCTGTGAGTGACAGGAACTGAAAGACACCAACCTAACCCAGCTCTCTTAGATAGTTCTGCCACAGGTGTTTAGACACAGCAATTAACTCTTTGGGAATGCACTAGCACACCCTCTACATTAAAAATATAGCTCTTTCCTTCACTAAGTAAATGACTTGTTAATTTGCAGCCTTAATAAGGAAAACTTCCTTATGGGCACCATTGCCAACCTTAATTTCTTAGCTGAATGAAACTGCCAAGTTTCACCCTCTATAGTTTAAATTGCATTACCTAAAGTTCTTTACCTGGGTTTGTCCTACAAGAACATTCTTTGTCACTGGGAAGAATCCAGTTCATACTATCAGTGCCACCCTCTGAGATATGCCATATCTTGGATGGCAGACTAGGAGTTCATTAAAATGAGTGAGCATAAGTAAGCAGCCAGAGAGTGGCAAATGGCAAAAACACTTGTAATACCTCTCAAATAGTCTGATTTTACAAAAATACTCTGATTTAACAAGTGCTATACATGACTGTGACGCTTGTGGACATAGACATAAAGCTAATATGTCCCTGAAAAATTTAACAAAACCCTAAAGACAAAATATCTTCATGGATTGAATCATTATATTTTTTGTATAGGAATAGTTTAATACCTACATGTACATTAATTCTTGTTGAAGATTATATATTTATGTTTCAAAAACACATTGACTAAAATGTTTTATTTAGCATTGTTCTGACAAGTTTAATTTTGATGCTAATTCTATGTCTTAAGGTGTTTGCTTTAATACAGTTTTCAAAATTATTTTGTTAACTTGTGTGAAAGAAATGAAGCATGTATTTTTATTAAAAAGTTAAAACAGATTAATTTTGTATAAATGGTTGGTTGTACAGAATAAGAGAGAGAAATTGTAAGAAAAAAACCCAAATAAATATAGAAAGTTGCAGAAAGTTAATAGAAAGGGAAATTTATTTCTTGTGATCAAAGTTGGTCAAGATTTGGTGAGTCCATCAATAAAAAAATTGTTTAAACTTTATTATCAAATAATATATATTGATGCAAAATGCAATTTGGTTTTCTCTCTATTAAAGTAACAAAGGTAACAAAGTTTCCTTGGATTATTGTTTTTTTAAAAAATAAAATTATTATTTATTATTATTATTATTATTATTATTGGCATGGACAGGCACCAGGAAGTGAACCCAGGTCTCTGGCATGGCAGGCAAAAATTCTGCCTGCTGAGCCACCATGGCCCACCCTATTGATCTGTTTTTAGAAAAAGAGTGTAAAAGATTCTTTTCTGAATAGTCAATGTAAAAAGTAGGAAGTCT
>PVIY010053505.1:0-14644 GCA_004026745.1 Myrmecophaga tridactyla | reverse complement strand
TGAAATTCTTTTAAACTATTGGTTGATGCAGGCTATGGATGAGGCAGACATTCAACATAGGAATTGTTACTTCCTATTAGTAAAGGAGATAATTCTAGAAACTTCAATGAAATAATGACAATATCCTAACATTCTTGCTTATATTTGAAGCAATTCTGATTAATTTTTATGAATTAATAATTCTGATAGATCTTTCCCCAGTGCTACTTAAGATTTAAATTTCCCATTGGCACTTCTCTGCAAAGAGCTGAAGTGTCTTTTATGTGTTCCCTTTCAGTAAGGTTGGATTTACTTTACTACAATAAAAAAGAAGAGTCTTGGTGATGTATTCCATATTAAGGTAAAATTTAAAAGACAAATTTAATTTTTGAAAATGCTACCCTTTTGGCATTGAGCAGATAAATGCTGAAGCAACACTTAAAAATCCCCATCATATTTTTACCAAAAGAAAAAAACAACTTTTAAAAATGTTGTTCTGGCATAAAAAGCAGGTAATAAAGCTGTTTGTATAATATGATCCTAGTTTTGTACCACAAAATAAAGAGATATAGAAAAACCTCTGAAAGGATACACATGAGAATGCTAACACTGATTTTATATATAAAGGTTTGGGATTATATATTTTTTCAGATGTGGGATTATCTATATTCTTTATTTACATGTATTTTAATTTTTTCCCATTAAATTTCTTGTGTGAAAAAACAAAGGCAAAAAGATTATATATTTGATAAACTAAATTATTTTTCGTCTTCTTGTTTTTCAAAAAATCATTGAAAAACTTTGTTTTTAGGGATATGCACATACTTTCACACTGGAAGGGGTTATAGAGGATACAGAGTGCTTTCACATACTCCAGAATAGTTTAAGATAATTGAGGGCTGAATGGTGATGCCCTCAAAAGAGATGCCTATGTCTTAATCCCTGGAACCTATTTCCTTATAGTAAGTGAATATTACCTTAAGATGTAATTAAGCATTTTGGGAAGAGGAGAAGACACAGATACACGGAGATGACAATGTGAAGACAAAGGCAGAAAGTGGATGGCTATGGCCACCAGCCCAGGAATGCTGGGGCAGCCACCAGAAGCTCAAAGAAGCCTAGGGACCCTGGAGGGAGCAACGGTTAGCCCTGCCAGGTATCGTTACTTCCAGCCTCCAGAACGATGACGGAATAAATTTGTTGTTTTAAGCCTCCAAATTTGTGTCAATTTTTTATGGACATCTCAGGAAACTGATACAGGAGGTATTCCCATTTTCCTGATGGCAAATCTCAAGCGAAAATCTGTGCTTAACAGTCTTTTAGCTCTTAGGTGACAGAGAAAGGGTTTAAACCCCTATCCTCTGCCTCCAAGTGCACATCAGTATTCTTTTTATTGCTCAACATTTTCTGTAGATTATGTATTCACATGAGTGGTTAGTTCAATCAATCCAATGAAAATAAAACTGCTAAGTAATTTTGGTGAGAATGAAAACAAGACAATTTGATGAACAATTTTTTAAAATGTATTTACCTTGATGTTTTTGGTCTTGAGTATATGCTACAAAACATAAAGAAATCTAAGACAGGGCGGGCCACGGTGGCTTAGCAGGCAAGAATGGTCGCCTGCCATGCCAGAGGACCCGGGTTCGATTCCCGGTGCCTGCCCATGTTAAAAAAAAAAAAAATCTAAGACAAAAATGGGCCACCATCTATAATATGCTTCGAAATTTAAGTGGTATGGTTTGATTTCCAATTTTTGTCAAGTGTTTACTTGTTGATGGACTGTTTTTTCTTCGACCTTGCTAATTTCTTTAAAGCCTTGGTTTTGATTAACTAGATCAGCTTATCTCTTTTCTAATCTTAAGACTCTAAAATCATAGTGTGAAGATATCTAACCAACTGAAAAGATAATTTATTCTTTACCTGGAATAAATGAGTATTTTGCTCGAAATCCCAGTCCTTCTAGCTCTTCATCAGAACTAAACTTAATCCACATGAATCTCCCTGTTGATCTAATTAACGGAGGGCTTTTCACACCACAATAACGATCTATAAGTGGAGAGAAACCAAATGGTCCATCTCGAACTTCCAAGTGATCAAACCGACATTCAAATGATGGTTCTATATAATAATGTTCATCAAAGGTCAACTCTATTCTTTGACGTGGAGCAGCTAGAAAATAGGGTAAGCAGATCAGGACAACACAACCAAGACAGAATATAAATGTTTGATACAGACGAGAAAAGCAAAACAACTGTTATGTTACTACTTCATAAATGAGGCTAATAATGGGAATTAACTGTTATATACAAAAGTCATAATAAATGTTATTTTTACATTAAATGGTAATGCTAATTTTTTTTGTAGAACTAAGGGATACATTATATATTAAATTAATCAAATGTACTTAATTGATTAAAACTGAAGAATTCTGTTGCCAATTCTTAGTTCATGAGATATGATGTACCAAGATACAAAGAAAAATAATCTGAAGCAATGCAAGTAACTAAGGTAACTACGGATATAAATTTGCATAAAGCTTAAGATGGGATGGCAGTAAGTTTAAGAAGGTTATTTTATCAGAAGTGTCTCACATATACTGATGCACTACTTGAATTAAATTCTCTTGCAATTCAAACTATTTTGAGGAGAGTCAAACTTCCTATGAAATTTCAACTATTATTTTGCTAGTGTATTCAACATTCAGAAATATTTATAATTTCTAAAGTTTAATCCAAATGCATGTTTAAATTTTGTTCAAAGTGGTTTAAATAGAACATTTTATCTATGTATTTAGTTTTACCATAAAGTGAAAATTCACTCAATAAAAGACAGAATTATGTCAAATACCTTCCAAAATATAAATACACTCCTTGTTTGGTGGATATGAATCAGGATAATTTGGTGAAGCAAAATGACCTCCATTGCTGGTCCGAACCCAAATGCCACATTGGGTTGCAGGAATGTGTTTGATTCCAATATTTTGTCCATCTTAAGGAAAGATAGCATTTGAAATATTAATTGCAGCAAAAAGAAAATAGCATTCTTCACTTTTTCCCACACCCTCCCCCAAACAATGGCTCCTTCTATGCTATAGAGATATACTTTTGTAAGAAACCCTACCAAATTTAGCACAATAATTGAATATAGCAGAAGTGAAAGAAAAAGAACACTGTATGCTGTGCTTGCTGGCAAAACTTGGTGCTGCTAGAGGACAAGTTTGCCGTGAGAGAGAATGGGGAAATAAAATCCTCAGATTTTATAAAGACAAAAACCATGCGGGAAAATCTGACAAATCAACGAAAGTTCAATAAAATTCAGTTGCCATAACAATAAAAGGACCCCAGGAGTTTATCTCTGATATGGCACCTCTATATTTAGTTTAACACAAAAGTCAAAAAAGATTAATAAGTTACAGAGCAATTTTATTAAAGATTGTAGATTGAACACATTGGCTCTACTCCTTGAAACTTCACTTAGACAAGGGTAAGGGAGTTTTTAAAAGGGGATAAACCCTTAAGTACAAACAGGAAGATACAATAACAACAATTGGCAGTACTAGGTACTAGGGGTGAAACCTGGCTTTTAAAAACATGAGGCTTGGTTAAGTCTATTTGGAATCCATTTGATCTTCAATACCGATTCTCTATTTCACAGATCCAGGTAGCCGTTGCTCTTTTACCACACCAGAAAACTGGAGATGATTTCTTTGGAGAAGGTAAAACAAGGATTTCTGGACTAGGGGCCACCAAGGACACTGACAATAGGGAGATTAGGTGAAGGTTAACACACTGAATGAAGCTCCCAGCCTTCTTCCCCCACTGAGCATTCCACAACCTGGCAGACAGCTAGAAAGCCTCTAGCAGGAGATGGAAAGATTCTTCCCTGGGAAATCTCATCGGCTCAAAGCAAAAGACCTAAAGATGCAGACTCAGGGGTTCCTCAACAACAGATCACTCAACACCAAGGGCCACAGACAAGCCCTAATCACATCAGCAGAAAACCTATGACCCCTTTTCAGTGCCCCTCACAGAAAGACTAATAGTCACCCAACGACCGAGGAAAGTCTCAAATAAGATACAATCAGAAAAAAAAACAACTCTGAGGAAGCAGACTAGCCAAGAGTAAAAGAAAACAACAAAAATATCAACACAAAACAAAAGACAGCATTATCCAGAAAAGATAGAAGAAATTTTACAATGTGTAGAAAATTTAGAGCTAAGGTTGGCAAACTGTGGCCTTGGGCCAAATCTGGCTGGCTCACCATAATTATAAATTAAGTTTTATTGAAATACAGCCATGTCCACTCATTCACATAGACATACAGCTGCTTTTGCACTGTAATGGCAAAGTTAAGTAGTCTGCACGAGAGAAGGTAAGGACAACAAAGTCTAAAATATTTACTATCTGGCCCTTTATAGAACAAGTTTTTCTGCTCCTAGTTTAAAGGATAAAATGAGGAAGTCTCCAAGAGAGAAGAGCAAAAAAGACAGAAATGGAAAACAGAAAACAAAACAAGCAAAAAAACAATAACCAGAAGGTGCACAGGTAGTTTAGTAGTAGAATTCTCACCTGGACCCAGGTTCGATTCCTGGCCCATGCCGCCCCCCCCCATATAATAAAAACAATTGTGAACAAAGTTCCCTAGGATATACATACTCTGTGTACGTGTATGTATAGGTATAGAAATACATATATGTAGGGAGACACATAAAAAATATATTACAAAAATAAGGAAATTTTAAAATTGAACAGGAAAAAAAGGAAAAAGAAAAAAATGAATGACACAATTTCTCTATTAAAAAAGCTCTGTGACCATAAGTACATGGAATCTTGACAAGTGCATGAAATTTTGTTGGTTTGTCCAGGTTAGTGTGATGCCTAAATATCTCAGAGTAATTTGGGAAGTGAATAAAGAAATATTTACAAAGTCCCTTTGGGGAACTGGGGAGAAAGGAGGAAATATTCAACTTTCCCATTTGGAGAATTTGGATATTCTCGCAAGCAGTGGGGAAAACCAAATCAATAGGCTACGCCCTCGATCTTAAGGTTCACCCCTATGAAACTTATTCCTGCAAAGGACACGCTAAACCTACTTATAATTATACCTAAGAGTCACCCCCAGAGAACCTCTTTTGTTGCTCAGATGTGGCCTCTCTCTGTAAACCAACTGGGCAGGTAAACTCACTGCCCTCCCTCCTACATGGGACATGATTCCCAAAGGTATAGATCTCCTGGCAACAAGGGACAGAACTCCCAGGATGAGCCAGGACCCAGCATCATGGGATTGAGAAAGCCTTTTGACCAAAAGGGAGAAGAGAGAAATGAGACAAAGTTTCAGTGGCTAAAAGATTTCAAACAGGGTCGAGAGGTTTTGCTGGAAGTTATTCTTATGTACTATATAGCTATTTCTTTTTAGTTTACAGTGTATTGGAGTGGCTGGAGGGAAGTACCTGAAACTGCTGAGCTGTGTTCCAGTAGCCTTGATTCTTGAAGACTGTATAATGATATAACTTTTACAATGAAAAAAAAATGTAAGCAGGGGCTCTCAACTACCTCATTATCTAAACTGTCTGGCTCCTTGGAACAGCCTTAAAGAACGGGAGTCCTGTATTGGGAGGAGAATGTTACTGGACTGTTGACTGAAGGTAAATTTAGATACATTTAAAATACAGCTGTTTTCCCATGGGCATTTGTTTTATTTCAAGTGAACATAACCTAGGTATTACATTGCTAGCAATGGATACAGGTACTCAGTTCTTTAAAAATAAACATTTTTTGAAATTTTCTGTAAAAAAAGAAAAGAAGAAAAAAAGCTCTGTGCATGACAATGTAAAATTCTAATTTAACTGGAATTATAACTATATTGAAGAGGGTGGAAAGATGGAAAGTAAAGGTATACTTGTATTGTGGCTGCAGTGGACGGCAGGTATGTGAAAAAACTAAATTCTCATCTTCCATGATGAAAAGTTAGTATCTCTGGCTGAAAATGGAAACAATCAAGAAGCAGTAATATGGCATGTTATTTAGAATATGAAGGGAAACACTAAAAGAGTTAGTTAAAAGAGTGGTTATCTACAGGGAGCAGGAAAAGAGGGAGGATGAGAAGGGGGAATGTTTTTCTCCAACTTTACCTTTTAGAACTATTTGACTTGTCATGTGTTTGTGTATCTTAGAAATATTAAAAAAAGATTATGTTATATATGAAACGTCTTAAATTCTGCCATGAAAATCTGACTTAAAAATCACACTGGTTAATTCTTCATAAACCAGGTCATAACAGGTAGAAACAGCTTTGAACAAGAGATTGATGGAAATGTTTTAACTGTCTACCTTGCAAAAGGGATTTTATTTTTGCTTAGTGATAAAGCATAAATTTCATTTAATTTTTGAACATAATCCACGGTGTGCTAGGAGCTATTAGTAACGCCATTTAAAAATATTTATCAAGGCAAGACTTTCTGTTGACAATTTATTATGGTCAGCCACAGCTGAACCCAGTTAATTTGAGGCTGATATGTTGACAGAAGGCCTTAGAGATCACTGGAACACCCACAGGGATTAAGGAAATAGTGCTGAAAAGGTGCAATCCTTTCAAATAAGCTGTCCCACACTGTCCTTAACATGCGAAAAGTTATCACTGTAAGTACTTTACCTTGGGTCTTTTGGGCCACAGCAATCCCTTCCACTACAAGTACTGTTATTAACAACACTAGAGAAATAACAGAGAAGAGAAGTTAAAAATGGAATTTATAGTACATTTTACTATGTATAAGGAAAATCAGATGGAAAAAAAAATTAATTAAAACCAGTATTTCTTACTAACGTTCACTCTCAAGAATCCTAGAGAAGACAGCATTGATTTTGTACTCATAAGTACAGATAATACATGGCATTAAAAGCATCTTTCAACTTATGATGGATTTTTTAAAATTTTACTTTAGTAACATATATACAACCTAAAATTTCCACTTTTAACCATATCAGATATTATCATACAATGGATTTTTAAAAGCAAAGTTTTTTTTCCAAGAAACTTGGCTGACTATAACTATTCCTATATTTAATCCATCTCAAAGATATTATCTGAATTCTGGCTAGCTCTGCATTGCATTATGCCAGTGAAAGTTCAATTAGATGATACGACTTGTGAGAATATTCATAATAAAATAGAAGTAAGGGGCAGGCCACGGTGGCTCAGCAGGCAGAGTTCTCGCCGGCCATGCTGGAGACCCAGGTTCAATTTCTGGTGCCTGCCCATACAAAAAAATAAATAAATAAAATAGAAGGTGGCAGCAGTCTCAAGATGTTTTATAGTTGTGCAGTACTATGCTGTGTTCTGTGTTACAGAAGCTAGTAATATTTAGAAAATGAAACTTTTTCTTAAACTGTTAACAGTGAACATTTCTTAGATCCAGTCAACAAACATATTGAATTGTCATAGGTAGGTGTTTGAAGATTTCTTTAAACATTTTATTTTTATGAATGGTGCACTAACAATTTTCATTATCCCTTTCAATGAAAACCACACTCCCAGCCTGCCCCCAAATACCTATGTGAAGTTTTAGTTTTTTATTATTTATTCAGTCAGTTAGTACTTAACAAAGCACCTCCTCCATAGCAGGTACTGAGGATATGCAAATGTGCATGTGGGTGGGGGACGTGACAAAATAGTTAAGGAGTTAGACGGATCTGGGTTTAGGTTCCAGTTTTGCTTTGTAGCAGCAGTGAGGCCTTTTCAGCTCAGTTTACTTATTTGTAAAATGGGGATGAGGTACTATTAGTATGTATTATTAGTACACAGGGTTGTTGTGAAGATTAAATGAGATGCTATTCATAGCACATTCTATGTGTTGGGTATTCTGCTAAATAAAAATGATAGATATTAGGACAAACTACCACTCTCAAGTAGTCAATTTATTGTCAAAGACAATCTACAACACAAAGTGAAAAGGTGTTTAAGAAGAGCTATGCAGAAAGCATCACGGAAACACAGAGAAGAAACCCATTCATATTTCTGGGGATTCAGGAAAATAGGGTAAGGCAAACTTCAGAAAAGAAGGTATATTCTGGGTGAACCTTTTAGGACACTATGGGAGAGGGAGAAACAGCTTAAAAAACATGGAGGGTATAACTAAATTATTTTACTGGGAACCACTGGTTGTTTACTTAGCACAGATTATATGGTGTGTGCATAAAACGGTTTAAAAAATAAACAGAAAAATACAAGTACTGGAGAAAATGTGGAGAGGGATGTATCATTCCCTGTTTACTGTTGGTAAAGAAGTAGAATGGAGCAGCCCATCTGGCGAGCAGTGTAATGGTTTCACAGGAGGCTAAGTATAGGATTGCATATGATCCTGCAACCCTGCTATTAGGTATATACTTAAAATAACTGGAAGCAGGGACATAAATGGACATTTGCATACGGCGGTGTTTATGCCCACAATTTGCAATAGATGGAGATGGCCTGAGGGTACATCAACTGATAAATACAAGTGTGAACTATGATCTATACATACAATAGAATATTGAGCAGCTGCAAGAAGGAATGAAGTTGTGAGACATGTTCTTTATATGATTAAACCTTGAGGACAGCATACTGAGTAAAATAAGCCAGAAACAAAAAGACAAATATTACAACGCCTCACTAATATGGACTAACTATAATGTGCAAACTCTAAGAATTGAACCTGAGAACAAAGGTTATCGGGGGAAGGCTGATGGTAAAGGCTCCTAGATTGTAAGCTCTTACAGCAATCAGGTCTATTCCTGAGTTGTAACTGTTCCTTCCAAATTCTGAGATGCTGAGCTCTTTGTGCATAACTTGGTTGTTCCCAGGTCCTGTGGGTATCTGTGTGACACCTGAGACTCAGCTAGAATTCTGCAGGTCTGAAAGTCAGCATTACCTCAAACAGCAACTATTAAAAATGCTGAAAAAGAGATCAGACTTCAATTAGAGATATGAATGAAGCAGATATGGTTAGGACTAAGGTAAGTCAAACTAGAGGATAAAGGATAATATTGACTATGTTTTAAAACTTCAACTTCTGTTTGAGCCCAAAGGAAGAGATGGTGCAAAATTTATATTTTCTATAGCACACTATCTAATTTAGCTTGTATGGTCAGTTTATTCGAACACCATAATTATATGGAAACTTGAATAGGGAATGAGATTTTGTTGGTTAGTACAGGTTAGTGTGACACCCTGATAAAACCGAGAGTAATCTGGGCAGAAAAAAAAGTATTTGCAAAGCCCTCTTGAGGGACTGGAGAAAAATATGGAAATATTAAACTTCCCCATCTGGGGAATTCCAGATACTCTTATAAGTGTTGGGGACTGCCAATTTAATAAGTAAACCCTCAATCTTGGGGC
The DNA here is from genome assembly GCA_004026745.1 of Myrmecophaga tridactyla. Classification (NCBI taxonomy): domain Eukaryota; kingdom Metazoa; phylum Chordata; class Mammalia; order Pilosa; family Myrmecophagidae; genus Myrmecophaga; species Myrmecophaga tridactyla. Next base: position 5,289 of record PVIY010053505.1, on the reverse strand, counting down.
TTGTCCCTATGATATTTATGACTGTAAAGGAGAAGCTAAGCCTACTTATAATTAATTATACCTAAAAGTCACCCCCAGAGAACCTCTTCTGTTGCTCGGATGTGGCTTCTCTATAAGCCAACTTGGCAGCAAACCCACTGCCTTCCCCCTAATGTGGGACACGACTCCCAGGGATGAGCATGGCCCTGACATTGTGGGATTGAGAAAGACTTCTTCACCAAAAGGGGAAAGAGAAATGAGACAAAATCAAGCTTCATGACTGAGAGATTTCAAATAGAGCTGAGAGGTCATTCTGGAAGTTATTCTCATGTAATATAGAGATATTCCTTTTTGGTTTTTAGTGAATTAGAACAGTTAAAGGGAAATACTTGAAGCTGTTGAACTGCAATCAGGTAGCCTGGATTATATATATATATATACATACATAAATATATATATTTATCTTTATCAGTGTGACCATGATAGTGAAAACCTATGGCTGACACTCCCTTTAACCAGTGTATGGACAGATGTTCAAAAATAAGGACAATAAATAAATAAATAATAGAGGGGATAAGGGGCATGGGATATTTTGGGTGTTCTTTTTTATTTTTATTATTTTTGAAGTAATGAAAACATTCCAAAATTGGTTGTGGAGATGAATGCACAACTATATGATGATACTGTGAACCAATGATTGCACACTTGGATGATTATATGGATGATTATATGGTATGTAAAAATATCTCAGTAAAACTGCATTAGGAAAAACAAAAGAAAAAAACAGAGGTAGGAGCACTGATCTATAGCAGTTTTATGAAACTCTGAGTAGTATAGTATAATTAGCACATGGAGGGGAATGGTGGTTATATAAGGTTAGAAAAAGTAGTATGAGATCTGATTGTAGAAAACATTTGAATGTCACGCTAAAGAGTTTGGACTTTTGACTACAACGAGAAGCCACTGAAGGTTTTAAATTAGAGAGTACTATTATCAACATTACTGTGTGTTTCAGACCAATATAGTTGAAAGTTCAGGAGTCTAAACTTCTAAAGAGAAGAGATCATTAGTGAAGCAAAGATGATGAGGTCTTGAGGCAGAGCAGTATTACTGGGAATGGAAAGGAGGAGAGATTTATGAGATGATTCAGATGCACTCCACCGCACTGAACTTAGAGGATGTTAGGGGACAGGGAGACGGAGGCCTCGGCGAGGGTGCTAGTGTGAGTGACTGGACAACAGCTATGCCACTGTTCACTCAACTGCACCCACTGAGCGTCTACCACACAGTCCCTGATGTACACACATTATGCGGAGTTCTTGCCATTTGGCTATTTATAACTTATAATCTAATTATTTGATCTCTTCACCTTTGGTTTCTTACCTTTGCTGACCTTTGACTTTGTCTTTTCTCAATAACTTTACTTTCCCATTTTACCTTTTCTGCCTGCTGGTAGCATTGATTATAATCATATGTTATATAGGAACAAGTCTTCCTCCAAATTCTTCACATCTTTAGGATGGATATCTTCATATCTTTAGAGGTATGGAATCTGGGAACATTTTTGTTGTTGTTAAACAAAAGCATTATGATGATCGGAAAGAAAACCCAGGGTAATGTCAGATATTTGACAATTCAGCAATTAACAAATCCGTCTGTATCCACTTATCTTGTTGGAGGATACTACTTCCTAAATGAAATTTAATTGGTCAAAATTTTGTGCTCAGTACATATTTCTTTCTGAATCACAAGATTAACTACTAACCAGTTTTCACAATCATAATTCACAGTATTTAAGCAAGAAACTACAAAGCCAGGCAAATGGTGAAAAAAACCAACAAACTCTAATTAGGAGAGCAACAGTAAGACTACGATAAAAGATGACTGCATAAGGAAAAGTATATTATATAATGACCAATAAAAATTTGACTGGGTAAAATATCTGATTTATGAAATTAGCACAGACTATCCACGTGACGTTAAAAATAAAGTTGCGGAGGGTGGGCCAGAGTGGTTCAGCAGGCAGAGTTCTCGCCTGCCATGCTGGAGACCCAGGTTCATTTTCTGGTGCCTGCCCATGCAAACAAAAATAAAAATAAAAATAAAAGAATAAAGCTGCAGACTTCAGGAAGATGGGCGACTAGAGAAGCTCAGGATTAGTCCTGCTTCATGAAAAAGTTAGAGAATGGACAGGTGAGCAACTGAGGTGGCAATTCAGGAGTGTGGCTGACCTGGGAGGGCCTTCGGCACCACATATAGTTGCAGAGACCAAGGCAGAAAGCTGGAGCCTGGCATGTTTTCTACAATGGAGCCGCAGAGCCCGCAGGAGTGCAGGGACTAGGAAGTAAGCCAGGCCCGCATCCCTTGGATGTGCTACCCTCACCCGTGCAGTGCAGCCTCGTGACCAGCGACTCACCCCACACCCCACACACTTGAACCCTGTCGCCCGCCCCCATTTCCCACGCTCAGGTGCCCCAACCCAACCAGCCTCCAGTGTATGTCCCTCCCCCACACCCCCACCCTAAGGGCAGCCCAACCCACCTTTCATACACCACTCCAGAGCACTACCTCCCCATCTCCGTACCCTGCAGGCTGTCATCAGTGCATAAAGGTTGTGGGCACTAACCCCCATGCCTAGACTACCCCCACCCCCCGCCCATAGTGTCGCACAGCCTCAGCCCACCCTCCCTGAGCTCAGGGCATCTGTTTATGGCACTCCCAGGCCCACGCATACGCACAGCCCTCAGCCTCACTTTCCAGCTCTGAGAAAGTGCTGACCTGTGCAGCCAGGTCACATCTGCCCCTAATCCACAAAAGTTTAATGCCGACGTGTTGCTACAGCTCTACGCATGCGCACAAAGGGCCCCATGCCTTAGTCGAGCTCACATCAGGTTTACGGCCCCCAGACCCGTGCACCGGCACAGCTACATCCTCACTGGCCCTGGGCACCCACGTTCACAAGCATCAGCATAAAATCCCCAAACCTGCATCCATGCCTGCCCTGAAACCAATCACTGTACTACGGGCTCTACCCTGGGACCGGCTCCTTGCTGTACAACCATTCCGCAAACACAAGGCCTTAGATTACTGAAAGAAATCAATTCTCAAAGTAAATAAAGATATTTATATGCGACAAAGACAGCAGAAGATCACTAAGCATATCACAATGCAGACAGATACAGTCCTGCCTAATGACCAAAGTAAAACACCAGGGTAGATAAAGAAGTTGGAACAACTAATCAAAGATGTTGTAAAACTCTACTTAATAAAATAAGTGGGATAGCAAACTACATAAAGGAGATCAAGAAGATCGTACAAGAGCACAAAGAGGAATTCGAAAGAATATACAGAAAAATAGCAGATATCACAGAGATTAAATACTCTGCTGACCAAATAAAAAACATACTAGAGGCACACAACACCAGATTTGAAGAGACAGAAGAAAGAATAAGTGATATAGAGGACAGGAAAATTGACTTTGAAGGCTCAAAACAGCAAATGGTGAAAAAGATGGAAAAAATTGAATGGGAACTCAGGGAAATGATAGACAAATCAAAACTCACAAATATAAGAATCATTGGTGTCCCAGAAGGAGAAAAGAGGAGTAAATGGCAAGGAAGAGTAGTTGAGGGTATAATGGGGGAAAACTTTCCAACCCTCATAAAGTACATAAATACACAAGTCAAAGAAGCCCAAAGAACTCCAAAAAGAATAAATCCAAATAGGCCTTCCCCAAGGCACATACTGATCAGTATGTCAAATGTTGAAGAGAAGCAGAAAATTCTGAAAGCGGCAAGAGAAAAACAATCTACTACACACAAGGGAAATGAAATAAGACTGAGATCAGACTATCTAATTAACACCCTAGAGGTGAGAAGGCAATGGTATGATATATTCAAGATTCTGAAAGGGAGAGACTTTCAGCCAAGATTTCTGTACCCAGATAAATTATCCTTCAAAATTCAGGGAAAGATTAAAGTTTTCACAGACAAAGAAGTCCTGAAAGAATTTGTCAACAAGGGACTGGCCCTACAAGAAATACTAAAAGGAGTTCTGCTGGATGAAAAAACAAAAACAAAAACAGGAAAGGGAGGTCTGGAGGAGGGCACAGAATTGAACAGTACCACTAAGGGTAATTTAAAGAATACAAAGAGAGAGAGGAAAAAGAATATATAGATCCAACAAATAAAATAAAAAAGATAGGATGGTGGAATCAAGAAATGCCTTTTCAGTAATAACTTTGCATGTTAATGGACTAAATTTACCAATTAAAAGAGATTGGCAGAATGGATTAAGAAACATAATCCAGCTGCTTACAAGAGACTCATCTTAGATGCAAGTATACAAATAGATTGAAAGAGAAAGGATGGAAAAAGATTTTCCACGCAAGTTGTAACCAAAAGAAAGTAGGAGTAGCTATACTAATATTGGACAAAATAGACTTTAAATGTAAAGACATCAAAAGAGACAAAGAAGGACACTATATACTAATTAAAGGGTCAATTCACCAAGAAGATACAAGGATCATAAATGTTTATGCTCCCAATCAAGGAGCACCAAAGTACATGAGACAGACATTGGCAAAACTGAAGGGAGAGATAGATGTTTCAACAATAATACTAAAATACTTCAATACACCACTCTCCTCTATAGATAGAACAACCAGGCAGAAGGTCAACAAGGAACAGAGAAGTTAAATAACTTGATAAATGAATTAGACCTAACAGACATATAGAGGTCATTGCACCCCAAAGCACAATGACAAACATTCTTCTCTAGTGCTCATGAAACATTCCCCAGGACAGATCATGTGCTGGGGCACAAAATGGGTCTCAAAAAATTGAGGACTTAACAGCAAACCTGGAGAAACTAGAGAAAGAACAGCAAACTAAACCCCAAAGCAATTAGGAGAAGAGAAATAACAAAGATTAAGCACAGATAAATGAATGGGAGAACAAAAGAACAATAGAAAGAATCAATAAAACCATAAGTTGGTTCTTTGAGAAAAATCAGTAAAATTGATGGGCCACTAGCAAGACTGACAAAGAAAAAGAGAGAGGATGCAAATAAACAAAATCAGAAATGAGAAGAGGTGCATTACCATAGACCCTGAAGAAATAAAAGAAATCATAAGAGGATACTATGAATGACTATATGCCAACAAGCTAGACAACTTAGATGAAATGAACAAGTTCCTGGAAACACAAAAACAAGCTACATTGACTCAGGAAGAAAGAGAAGATCTCAACAAAAGATTCAATCAGTTATCAAAAATCTTCCTATAAAGAAAGCCCATGGTGGCAGGGCTGA
>PVIY010053504.1:0-14649 GCA_004026745.1 Myrmecophaga tridactyla | reverse complement strand
GATGTTCACATCAGATTCATCCCCTGGCTCACCTGGTGCCTCCTCAGGGGTGTCATCAGTGGTTGGGCAGTGTGCTGGTTTGAAAGGATGATGTGCCCTAGAAAAGCCATATTTCAATCCTGATCTGTCTTCTGGAGGCAGCCATTTCTTTTCTTTTATTAATTTTAAAATTTTTTTAAAAATACCAAAAAAACACCAAACAAATGCTAACATTCTTAACTTTTGATCATTCCGTTCTACATATATAATCAGTAATTCACAATATCATCACATAGTTGCATATTCATCATCATGATCATTTCTTGGAACATTTGCATCTATTCAGAAAAAGAAATAAAAAGAAAACAGAAAAAAATTCATACATACCCTACCTCTTACCCCTCCCTTTCATTGATCACTAGCAAGCCATTTCTTTTAATCCCTATTCAGCACTGTAGATTTGGAAACTTGATTAGTTTATCTCCACGGAGATGTGACTCGCCCAATTGTGGGTATTAACCATTGATTAAAGGGAGATGTGACTCCACCCATTTCAGGTGGGTCTTGATTAGTTTACTGGAATCATTAAAAGAGGAAGCATATCAGAGAGAGTCCCTTTAGAATGTCGAGAGAGCGACGAGAATCATGAGAGCCCATGCAGTCAGAAACCTTTGGAGATGGAGGAAAATGCCTCAGAGGGAGCTCCATGAAGCAAGAAGCCCAGAGAGAAAGCTAGCAGACGTTACCATGTTTGCCATGTGCCTTTCCAGTTGAGAGAGAAACCCTGAACTCCATCAGCCTTTCTTGAGTGAAGGCAACCTTTCTTGTTGGTGCCTTAATTTGGACATTTTCATAGACTTGCTTTAATTGGGACATTTTCACGACCTTAGAACTGTGAACTTGCAACTTAATAAATTCCCCCTTTTAAAAGCCATTTCATTTCTGGTATATTGCATTCCAGCAGCTAGCAAACTAGAACAGGCAGCATGGAGAGAGGATGTCTATCTAAGCTACATTCAGGGCCAGGCACGCTCACTTGGGAGCATCGTGCAACGGAGCAGACCTGGTAGGTCCTTTTGGAGAGACTTGAGCAAATAAGCCCAGGAGGACAAAAGTGCAAAAGAAATTAAATTTCAAACTCAGATGATTTGGTGCAGAAAATTTTGAAAGAGGTCTGTTTAGCATAGATTTTGAGGAGGAGTCATCCTTGCAGCAATGTTCTGGTCATCGTTGAATTGAACTTAGAAGAGTTATCTGCAAGTGTGTTGTTTTTTTTAATTTTTTAATTGTAATAACATATATACAACTAGAAATTTCCCATGTTAACTACTTTTGATTGTACAGTTGAGTGGTATCAGTTACACTGACAGTGTTGTGCTATCATCACCACTATCCACTGCCACAACTTTTTCGCCACCTCAAACTGAAACTCTGCACCCATCAACAATAACCCCTCATTTAATTCACCCCATGGCCCCGGTCACCTGTAATCTATTTTCTGTCTATATGGACTTGCTTATCCTATGTATTTCATGTACCTGAGATAATACAATTTTTGTCTTTTTTTGGTGTCAGGCTTATTTTACTCAACATGATGTCTTTTAGGTTCATCCATGTTATCTCATGCATCAGTTCATTCCTTCTTACAGCTGAATAATATTCCACTGTTATGTATATACCACATTTTTTTAATGCATTCATTTGTTGTTGGACACTTGGGTTGCTTCCACCTTTTGGCTATTATGAATAGTGCTGCTGTGTGAACATTGGTGTAGAAGTATTTTTTCCAGTCCCTGCTTTCAATTATTTTGTGTATGTATCAAGAATGGGTTTTTATAGCCAATGGACCAGATTTAGTTTTGAAAAGAAATGCCTCATTATATTTTCTAGCATAGTTTCAATACTTAGGAGTTTAAATATTTGAAGACTGACAAAACTCATATATGTACATGTATGAGCAAATATGTACATATATGAGCTAGAAGTCAGTGGAACCTAGAAGAGAAAGGAGAAGATGTCACTTGTACGGTATTTGTTTTAGTAGCCAGGAAACTAAAACATCATCTACATAACCTACATAACCTCATGTGCTTCTAGCAGCACCTGTGGTGAAGAGCCACCCTCTGCTATCACTGGTGCTGCAGAATATCCCACAAATCTGGCCTGAGGTTGACAAATACAAATATATGTACATATTAATGACATCCATTTTAGTTTTTTCCCTATCTCCCTATTCTTTAAAACTTTGATCTTACAAGCTGAGGTTTTGCCTGCCACAGGGTTTTCAGGGACTTAAATTCAGAGGTTGGCAGGAGAGTACAATGTTGTGAGTGTGTGGAAGCTTTCTGACTCTACCCAAACTTCTTCAGGACCTGGGTTCATTTATCTGAGAAGCTTGCCCTCTTGGAGTGACTGGCATATGGGAGCTTCTGACTTTTCGCTGACTAAATTAACCGCTTATTCTGATGCGTTGGTATTTTTCTAATAGACATATTTATTATGTCTATTATAACTTACATAATCTTTTGGGAGAGAACCCGGAACTTGAGAAATAGGAATTGGTGAACTTACAAAGTAGGAGGGGGTTTAGCAAGACCTGAAATAGAATCTTGTGTAGTAAGCAGAGAACGGGGCATTGATTTTTCTTGCTGTGGAAATGTCTGGAGCAGTGGGACCAGGGAGGGGACAGCAAGGAAAAGTGTTTTGGTTTGCTAAAACTGCCAGAATACAATAAACTAGAAATGGGTTGGTTTTTACAATGGGGATTTATTACGTTACAAATGTACAGTTTTAGGGCTGTGAAAATGTCCCGATTAAGGCATTAAGAGGGAGATACCTTCTTTGAGGAAAGGCTGCTGGCATCTGGATTCCTTTGTCAGATAGAAAGACATCTTTTGGCGATGTATCTAGTCCTTTGCTCCTGGGTTTCATTCTAGATTCGGCGACTTCATCTCTCAGCAACTCCAGGGGATTTTTCTCTGAGCTTTCTTTCTTTTATCCTCTCACAAAGACTCCAGTAAAGGATTAAGATCCACCTTGAATTGGGTGGGTCACATTGCAATTGAAATAACCAAATCAAAAGGTCCCACCCACAACAGGTCTGCACCAACAGGAATGGATTGAAAGAACATGGCCTTTTCTGAGGTATGTAACAGCTTCAAACCAGCACAAGGAATGATGCGGATTACTGGAGCTGGATTTGTGGAGGGGATTAGTGAGGCAGAAGATGGAACCCAATGGTTCAAGGCTTTGAAAGCTCAAAAGAACCTGGCTTTGTCCTGTTTCCAAGAGGCATTAATGGATTTTGAAAAGTGAAATTTTAAAAGTATTTTTAGAGAGATTGATTTGATGTGGGCAAGATCAAAAAGGTTGTGAGATTTCCCTTTAATTCTCAAGCAAAATGCATTGCTGTTTTTAATCCTCTGCACAAAGGGAAGGGAGCTATGACTGCCTGTCACTCCCCATGTTCAGGTCAAGTCACAGACTCCTGCCTCATTTACCCCTCCCCACCTCCCAGCCTCCAGGGATCATCATGGATTTTCTTCCACTTAACTTGAGAGATATTATATAACCCTTCCTGCTGTGGGTGTTTCCACTCCTTGCATTCACACTCCTACCTGTTTAGTTCTCTGCTATGCACTAATCTTTCTCCTACAAGCTCCCTCTCCTTTGTTACTCTCCTCCTAGTTTCTACTTACAAGCATTTCCACCAGATGTGGATAAACAGCTACAGAACATTGACAGAACTGGCTCCTTGGTTCTGTTCATGACATGGGAGATAGAAGTGCTGCCACCAGGCTGTGGGGGGAAGAGTGGTGACATCCTCAGGGGAATTCATCTCACTTACTCCAGGAGAAGGAGATGTACACTATGGAAGAACTGAGGGCAACATTTGAGCAGGGGATTTGGAGTTTTAGTGACTTGTAAAAGACAAGCCCTTGAGAGTGGTAAAGGGAGGAGAAGAGCACACGGCCACCTCTGTAAGGGCTGTGTGAGATGCTGGAATCAACCTCAGGCCAGATTTGTGGGATATTCCACAGGATCAGTGATAGCAGAGGGTGCCTCTTGACCACAGGTGCTGCTAGAAACACATGTACATATGTAGATTTTGTAGATGATGTTTTAGTTTCCTGGCTACTAAAACAACTACCATACAATGGATTGGTTTAAACAACAGGAATTTATTGACTCAATAAATTGGCATCTTCTGGCTGCATGGCAATCTTGAAGCACCTTGGCATTTCCATTTCATGGTAGTGTACATGGTGACAGCTTCTCCTTTCTCTTCTGGATTCCATTGACTTCTAGCTTCTCCTTCTCCCTGTGGCTTCTTCTCTGTGTCCAATTCCCTTTGCTTTTAAGGACCTTAACCATTTTGGTTTAAGACCCACACTTATTCAGTTTGGACATACTGTAACCAAAGTAACCTCATCAAAAAGTTCTATTTACAATGAGTTCACATCCACAGAAATGGATGAATGTCTTTCTGTGGTACATATCTCCAAGCCAGCACAGATGGGAAACCTATGGTTCATGGTGGTGGTTCATGGGTTTGGGTGATGTGACATGGGCAAATGGAATACATTCTTGCTAGAATACAATAGGAAGCACTGTTGTCTATAAAAAAAATTGTAGTTTTTGATATAGCACCTTGTTAATAAAGAGATAAGAGCACAGAGAGGTGAGGAGGTGCTTGGTGGAGGACAGGTGTGTAGGAGCAGACAGGTGGGGAGGGGGTGCCCAAGGTCGTCCAGGTGCATCATACCAGTGGCTGAAACAGGGCAGAGGTCTGGGAACTAAGCTGTTACCATGGGCCAAATGCCTTGTGTTCACAGCAAGGCTATACAGTAGGGTATTCATAAATAGGTATTTATTCCCCTTTTATGGATGAGGAAAGTAAGTACCAGATAGATTAAATTATGTGTTCTAGGTCTTTCCACTCGTAAACAGCTGAGTTTGGGACTCCAACTCTGAGTTATTTTAAACCACTGCTTAGACTCTTAGAAAAAAACCTTTGTGATTTAGGAGTCCCAATGGAATGTTTTGGGAAATGTGAGGATTTTGAATCCAATTCCTTAGGAGGACCTCTATTTTATTACTTGCAACTGAGAGAGTGAGGAGGTGGACTCGGTTTAATGTGGAAGGGGCTTTGGCGAGAAGTAGATGGAAATGCAAAATCAGAGTCTTATTCAGATTATGCTTAGCAAATCCAATCTTGGAATAGAATAGATTCTCAGAGGGCCAAAAGAGTGCATGAAGGGATGAAAACTGAGTCATTTTGGAATTTAGAGAATAGGGAGAAGAAAATGAAGCAGATAGAACCTAGAGCAAGTATAAGGTAATGGATAATGAGTGTAAGCTTTCTGTGATTTCCACTTGTTGGGAATAATCACCATTCCCAATCTGTGATAAAATGTACAAAGAGCAGCTACTTCATCAGAGTGGACAAATTATTGGCCAATTTTCTCTGTTCTCCATGTTGGGGCAGATGTGTCACTAACCACAGCTAACTTATCCAACCCTCAGGAACCCCAGGCTGATGTTGAAGGACAGGAAAAAAAGTCCAGAGAAGAGTGCAAGATGTGGATTTAGTGTTTCCTGTCCATATCCATATGCAGGGATAACCCTGTTATTTAACTGATGGAAAAAGAAGGCACTGATTTCCACCTGACTGTCACCACCTGGACTGAGGCTTCTCTCCAGAAACTTACTGTTGGTTCATTCCCAGTGAATATAGCAGCTGCACCCTTGCCTGTGTTTGCCAGTGTCACTCTGCTACTGTAGAGCACTTGAGTATATGTACTCATGTTTTAAATTCAGATTTTCCTGAACTCCTGGAAAAGATTGGGAGGTGGTTATCGCTTGGCATGGATCCACAAGTTCTTATTCAGTGTTTTCCAGCTTTTATCCCAAGTATGCACAGAAGGAGATTTCAGCTCAATTCAGTAGACTGCCTCCCTGAATAACAGGTAATTTTAGAGTGAAGAGCTTTCCTGGAGAAACAGACAGTAATTTTGCGTGCAACTGAGCCTGTTCAGGAATTGCTTCATGCAGCCAGCTCAGTCTATTTGCCTTCCACTCACACACATATCAGATTTTTGCCTTCAATAGGATGAAAAATAAACGCAGCTACATATTTGCATTGTTGTATATTTAAGTAGTTTCTACCACTTTTGTTCAGAGAACTCAAGGCAAGTATAAAGATCTCATCCAAGAGTTATGGAATCCAACAAAAGCTTCCCAGTCAAGCATCAGACTATTGCTCTTAGGGATTACACTTAGTATTATGCCATTGTTTCCTGGGATAGTTAATATTAAGGATTTTTGTTGAAAAAGTAGTGGTGGACTTCTGGCAAGATGGTTGAATAGGAGAGGCTGAGTTCACCCCAGCTCCGTACAACAGTGACAGTTGTGATGGAAAAATGACTGAGACAGTGGTTCCAGTGTGCGAGTGATCATGGAAGGTCTTCTACTCTCAGAGAAAAACCAGAGCAATTGGGACAGAGAGAATTGGGGGGGGGGGTGAATGTTGTTGTTATGACTCCGCCTACTCCCACAGCTGACTTGGGAAGATTTTTCCCTTTGGCTCTGCAGCTGGGAGCGCCCATGGCAAACCTGGAAAGTAACTGGTCTGCTTTTCCTCTGCATAGACTAAACTTAGTCAAGGTGTAGTGCCTACTCCCTGTCCTTGTGACACGCTGCAGTGGGTGCCTGCTTTTTTTTTGGCAAAGACTGGGGGTCCCTTCCCTGAGGAGGAAGGGGAGACTTGTTTGTGTCCTGATACTCCTCTTCTCTCACAGAGATCTGGAGACCACAGGCATGTATGGATAGAGAGGTGAGGTTGAGGAAGCTGGTTGAGCTGAGTGCCGTGACTGGCTACTAGACATTGCACCTGCAGCTGGGGACAGGTGGGCCTAAGGGGGACAATAATACTTAAGAGCACCATTTGTAGGGGAGAACTGGAAAGTGCAGCCAGTCTAACAAGTTGATTATCTGCCTAGCTCTCAATTAAAGCCTTAAGTAGAACTGCAATCCCCTCTTGAGATTAGGGACTTGGTTTCAAGGGGAAGGACTGACAAGCCAAATCCAAAAGGAGATCTTCAAAGCTAATACAGGTAGATTCAAAATCTTAGAACAGGGAAGGAAACAAATCTGCAAAATAATCTTATTAAGATATTGTATTTAAAGAATATATAAAAATGAAGAGAAGAACAGTATATGGACCACTGGCTGACAATCAGAAAAGCTGGGCTTTTGGTTCTCATTTCATCCCTAATTGACTCTCTGACATGCTAAGACACCTCCAAGATGGTGCCCAGTGATCTCTTCCTTCTGGTATTCCCACCCTTATGTAGTCCTCTCCAATATTATATGAGGATTGGTCTCTGTGACCAGTTGAATATGGCAGAAGTGATGTTATTAGACTTCTGAGGCTAGGTCATGGAAGATACTGTAGCTTCTCTACCAGGCTTGCTGTCTCTCACTTTCTCTTGGATCATTTGCTCTGAGGGAAGCCAGTTGCCATGTCTTAAGGCACTCATAAAGTCCTATACAGAGGTTTATATGGTGAGTAACAGAGGTTTACAGCCAATGGCCACTTGGTAGGACATCTTCTAGTTCCAGTCAAACCCTCAGCTGATGGCAGACCCAGCCAACATGTGACTCCAACCTCATGAGAGACCCTGAGCCAGAACCACCCAGCTAAAGCTGCTCTTGAATTCCTGCCTTGCAGAAACTGTGACATAATAAATAGTTTTTGTTTTAAGTGGAAAAAAAAGACATTTAAATGCCCCGTGTGTAACAGAAGATCATAAAGCATGTAAAGATCCAGGAAGATATGGTGCAGTCAAATGACCAAATTAAATCACCTGAAGGGACACAGAATTTGGAACAACTAAGGTTGTACATAATGACATAAAGGAAATCAAGAAGACACTGGAAAAGCATAAAGAAGAATTTGAAAGAATAAGTAAAAAAATCAGCTATCACAGAGTTGAAAGATGCTGTAGACCAAAGTAAAAGTACATTAGAGACTCAGAACAGTAGATTTCAAGAAGCAAAAGAAGGAATATGGGGATTAGAAGACAGGAAAATTTAATGTTCAAAAGAACAAATGTCAAAAAAAATGGAAAAACTGAAACCTGATCTAAGGGAAATGATAGATATCATGATGTGTACAAATATAAGAATTATTGGTGTCCCAGAAGGAGAAGTGTAAAGGGATAGGAAAGCTAGTTGAAGATATAATGGGGGGAAATTTCCCAACCCTTATAAAAGGACATAAACATCCAAATCAAACAAGCCCAATGAATCCCAAATAGAATAAATCCAAATAGGCTTACTCCAAGACATATACTTATCAGAATGTCAAATCTTGAAGGGAAGCAAAAAGTTATGAAAGCAGCAAGAGAAAAGATATTTATTGCATACAATGGAAAACATATTAAACTGAGCTCAGCCTACTTAACAGGCACCATGGAGGCGAGAAGGCAGTGGTATGATATATTTAAGATTTTGAGTGGGAAAGACTTCCAGCCAATAATTCTTTACCCTGCCAAGTTGTCCTGAAAATTGAGAGAGAAAGTAAAATTGTCACAGATAAACAATGGTTGCGAGAATTTGACAACAAGAGACCTGCTCTACAAGAAATATTAAAGGGAGCTCGATGACTGAAAAGAGACAGAGAGGGAAGCCTGGAGGAGGGTACAGAATTGAAGAGTATTAGCAAGGGTAACTTAAAAAATAAAAAGTGAGAGAGGAAAAAGAATATATAGATGTGACAAATAAAAACTATAGTAATATTAGATAATATAGTTTCCTGATATAAAAAATTTGAAAATGTCTAGTAACATAGATTATTTCTATAGCAAAGTTCATATTTGTAAGAACTTTCTACTTGATATTTTGAGAATGTACAGTTTTGATGGCTGATCAAATGATATTTAGGATACTGTTTAATATTTAGAGTTTAAGAAACTCTAATATCAGTATCTGTAAACTTTTTTCTTGTTTGCTTCAATTTTAAATTGGTTTTTGAAACATATTGTACAAACACAGGCTTTATAATGATTATTTAGCTATTTTATTTAAATATGCCTATGGATAAGCTAAGATATCCATTTTTAGTGGTTAAGATTTTCATATGTTAATTATAAAAACATTTGTATTGTTATATTTTCCTGAAATAACAACTTAAAAATATTCAGTAACCTAGGTCGTTACTATAGCAACGTTGGTATTTATAATAACTTTCTACTTGATATTTTGAGAACATTCTGTTTTGAACCACTAATCAAATGGTATTTAATTTAGTGTGTAATATTTAGGATTTAAGAAGCTCAAGTATCTGTATTTGTAGATGATTTCCTTAATTTTAAATTGGTTTATTGAAATTTACTGTACAAACACAGGCTTTGCAATGATTATCTGGATACTTTATTTAAATATGCCTATGAATAAGCTAACTAAAACACCCATTTTTGATGGTTTTAGGTGTATTGTTTGTTTTCTTAAATAAATATTTAAATTTAGAAAAAAATAGTTTTTGTCAGAAGGGAAACATCTCTAGTCCTAGGAAAGTAGGTCTCATGCATTAAATGTTCATGACCCTGCTTCTCCCTGGGTTTTGGGAATACGGAAGTTGATGCTGGCTGTTTGGGAATCTCCCTAGGCCTGTTCCATTTTCTTTCCCTCTGGCTCATTCTTCCTCTACAAATATTTGCAAACATCTCTGAAGTCTTTGCCTTTAACTAATAGATGCTGACTCTGAGGCTTCACCCTATTTCCAGGTAGTCATTCGGGAACAACATAACAATAGCATCAAATAAACCAAAACCAAAGCAAATAAGAAGCAAGTCATTCTAGCAAAAACCATCTACTTGCTTGTGGAACTAACTTCACATTTTTCTTTAAAAGTAAAAGTTTTTATCGTCTCCCTACATCACTAAAGCATACTACTTTTTTGTGGTTAGTTTATAACTAATGACAATTCACACATCACTTCTGTGCATAAAAAGTCCAACAAAAGACATTACTTAAGTATGTTGGCTGCTAAATAGACAAGAATGGGTTATTCTCGGGCATTTTACTCCCTAACCAAGTTGGTCACATTAAGAAGGCAGGAGCATTTTCTTAGGATAACCAGTTGGCCTGGTTATAGATGAATGCTTTCATGCTATGTATTAAACAGATTTCTCCATATATTTCAGGTTTGTCAAAGGCTATTGCTGCGACAATGTTGTTTGTAATTACACAGAGTTGCGAGGCTGCCTTAATTGGAAGTTGGGGTGACTTGCAAATTGCTGTGGGAAACTTACTACTGGAGCCAATGCTCTTTACCCTCTTGCAGTAAATAAAGCTGCATCATGTCACATTCAGACTGACATCTCAACATCCATTTCAGCTGGAACTTGTCTTCCTGTCTTTCTCTTTCTTTTTTTGTTCTGATGAGACTCAACCTCACCCAAGCTCTCAGATGATAACAGTCTTATCATTCTATTGTGTAAGAGAGAAAACAATTCCTAAGGGATTGCTATTATTTAAAAGTCTGGGTTTAGTCAGGAGCAGGCCAATGATGAGCAGCATCTGTTACAAATAAAGAAGTGTCCCAAATGTCTAGGGTCTTGGAAAATGAGTATGCTGCATCTGACCCAGGAGCAATGTGAGATCCGTAGTTTTCCAGAGAACAGGTTGGGATAACCACTTCTGTACATGAGACTCACCTGTACATCATTGGTGCTGGTTATTGGAAAAAGTGCCTCATCATCCCATTGACCGTTGAGAAAATGCTCCAACACCATGCTTTGTCCACAGTTTTTGTGTGCCATTATCTCTGGTTTTCACATCCTTGGCTTTTTACTTGCCTCCAGGGGCCCACCCACAGGACTGGGTCTCATGTCCTTGTGGTAGACACCTGGGAACATTCTCAGCAGGGGATAGGATGAATCTTACCTGTTAGGACTTTATGAAACTTCAATTTGAGGGAAATTACCTACTAGCAGAGGAAAAATAAGCAAGCTGGCTTTCTAAAAATGACTGAACTCTGTGAAACTATGTAAGTATCTATTTCTGAGACCCCAGCAAGAGGTAGAGAAATATATTCCTGAATGCAAGAAAAGAATCATTAGAGTATAGGGATGTCATTAAATGCTACCTAAATTGTAAAGACCAACTGGATTAGGGCATTAAAATGGAAATTAGCATCTTTTTTTTTCTTTAGAGGTGGACACTGATTCTCCCATTCTGGGTACATAGGAGACAGCTCCTTCCAGCCCCCTCACTGGTCAAAGAAGGCTGAGGGGAAAGGATGTATGTCACTTACAGGTTGAGGTTGTAACAGGCCTAGTATGAATTCTCTAGCTTCTATTCTCTTACCTTGCAACCAAGAGGGCTGTATTCAGCCTTTACAAATGAAAGATAAAATTGGGGGTCTGGGAGGGAAGTCAAGGAGATAGGTGGCCTTTAGGGGACTGCAGTGTTTATGAAGAGGTTGTCCTCTGGGAGGTAAGGGGGGCTCCCTCAGCTGGTTTCCTTGCCTAGACGAGGCTCCTAAGTTTGTGGATAGTGCCAGAAAAAAAAGAATAGTTTTCATTTGCATGTTTTCCTGAACTATTGGGCTAGCTGTCCTCCCTGTTTGCTACTGGACCTGGGAAAAGTGCATGGTGAGAGAGGGGTGGCAGTTTGACCAAGCTGAAAGCGGACAGGAATCTCTCCTAGTGTCAGGGAGTTGGTAACACTGAGATGGGTGACGCTAGAAGCTGCAGGTTTGCTGGAGATGAGGATTGTGGTGGAAAAGAAGGTAGACATGTCTGAGACTTTGCGTGATGCCACCAGATGAGGCCAGCTAAAAGACACACCCCAAATATTTTAAAGGATCACTAATATGTAGGGGAGCTGCATGGGATTCAACATCAGTGGGTCCTGTTGGGGCTGCTACCTCTTATCACCAGTTCCACAGGCAAGCAACTTATTTCTGACTATTATCATCAATAAAACAGTAGCAGTCTCACCTTCAAAGCATTCTTGTTTATATAATGGATTAGAAGTTAATACCATCTCAGCAACTCACCACGAACACACTCATGTAGGGAAACATCACTTTTTTTCTTCATCCTTCTCTCTCCAAATGCAAATTGGCCAGAGTTTGTGATGGTTAATTTTATGTGTCATCTTGACTTAGGCAATGGCACCCAATTGATTGGTCAAACACTCATCTAAATATTACAGAGAAATTATTTTGTAGATGGGCTTTAGTATCTACAATCGGTTGACTATGTAAAGGAGATGACCCTTGATGACATAGGTGGACCTCATCCAGTCATTTGAAGACCTTACCAGCAAAACATTGAGGTTTCCCAGAGAAGGAGAAATGGGGAACATGGTAAGATCAGAGAAGTACATTAGCATGTGCCCATTTCCACATTTCATTTGCTGTGAAGTGGGCTCCTTGATCAGAAGCAATGCTGTGTGGAATACCATGATAGTGGGTAAGGCAATCTATAAGTCCAGAGGTGGTAGTTTCAGTGGAAGCATTTTTTCCCTCTTTTTTAAAAACATTTTTTATTGTGAAATATATATACAAAACAATAAATTTCAAAGTGTATCCTAACAAGTAGTTATAGAACAGATTTCAGAGTTTGGTATGGATTACGGTTCCACAATTTTAGGTTTTCCCTTCTAGCTGCTCCAAGACACTGGAGACTGAAAGAAATATGAATATAATGATTCATTTATTAAATCCTATCTTCTCTGTTATAACTTTTCTTCCTCCTTTGATCCTTTTCCCAATCTTTAGGGGTATTTGGGCTGAGGCTATTCTAACTTTTTCATGTTGGAAAGGGCTGTCAATAATATGTGATAAGGGGATAGAACTAGTTGATGTTCTTGGAGAGGCCAGACCCTCCAGATTTCAGGACATATCTAACCTAGGAAACCATCTGGCAGTTGCATTTTCCTGGAAAGTAATCTTAGTGTGTGAAAATTTTGTAGAATCTCAGATAGAGTTGGTGGTAGCAATCTTTTTAGGGAAGGTAAATTTGTGTTGAGAGTATGAACCTATTCCATGATATAGGTCTATGATGGAGGTCTAATGTTATCAACCTGCCATTAGGTATCAGGCTGATCACTTTGGGGAATGTTGCCATATTGGGGATTGAGCATTGGTCTCAGTTGCTGGCAGATTGGGCATTCAGCAGTGGCTGTACCCAGTTTGGCCTTGGTGAGTGAAGGTCCTTGTTGAGCCCAAGCATAACCTCCATTTCTACCACCATGGCAACTTTGCTCATGAGCCCATTGAGCAATGACAGGAGTGGCTGGGGAAAGAAGCTGAATAGTGTTCACAGAATGGGTCATTTTATCCACTCGATTATGGAAATCTTCCTTTGCTGAAGTCACCCTTTGTTGCGCTTCCACATGAGACGCAAATATCTTCATGTTTTTCTCCCATTCAGAAAGTTCTATTCACATACTCTTCCCCCAGACCGCTTTGTGACAAGCTTTTCAATCATGTTTTTTTTCCATATCCCTGACTATCCAGCCAAACATTGGCCACAGCCCATGATAAGTATACAAATGTGCTTCAGGACATTTCTCCTTCCAAGAAAAATGATCAACTCAGTGTACTTCTCAAAGTTCTGTTCACTGGATTTCCCTTCACCACTGTCCTTCAGGGATGTCCCCAAAAGAGGTTGTAGTGCTGCAGCTACCCACTTGGTGAATGATACCTATAAATTGTGCAGAATTGTCTGAGAACCTGGCCAAGTTTTCTTTCCCTGTAGGCCATAGGTGTGGACCTGGAAAGAGAAGATAATGTGGTAGGAGTGGGGGCTGTGGGCATTTGGGTTACTTCCATTTTATGATGGAGTGCTTTGTGTATACCCAACTTTATAGCTTTGTGGATCAGAAGAAGCCCAGCTCATTGTAGGCAACTTGGGTCTCAAGGTAACTTGGTGGCCCATGGTTAACTGTTCAGTCTCTACTAAGACTCATCAGCAGGTCAAAAGTTGTTTCTCAAAAGGAGAAACATCCTCCTTCAGAGGATGGCTGGACTTTGCTCCAAAATCCTAAGGGTCTGCACTGTAATTATCCTAAAGGGACCTTTCAAAGGCTTGAGACATCTCTCTTTGCCACTGAATATTCTGGCACCATTGGATCTGGTGGCTCATATAGCATAAATGGCAGAGCAGTTTGCACAGCAGCCTGGACCTGTTGGAGAGTCTTCTTTTATTTCAGTCCCCACATAAAAGTAGCAGTATTTTTGGTCATTTGTGTGCCAGAGTAGCACATCCAAATGAGGAATATGTTGCCTCCAAGATCCAAAGAGTTCAACTAGGTGTTGTGCCTCTTTTTTGGTCATAGGAGAGACCAGATGCAATAGCTTATCCTTTCCCTTAGAAGGGATATTTCAACATGCCCCATACCACTGGACACCCAGATATTTAACTGCGGTAGCAAGTTCCTGAATTTTCGTTTATCTCCCATCCTCTGACAAGCAAATGACATACCAATAAGTCTAGGTCAGTTGCTATTCTTTCTCACTGCGTCCAATAAGCATGATGTAAAGAATATAATGGACTAGTATGATGTCATGTGGAAGGGAGAGATGACAAAGTTCCTTGTGGACTAGATTATGACATAGGGCTGGAGAGTTGATATATCCCTGAGTTAGACAGC